>JAHLKC010000114.1:0-133306 GCA_025449115.1 Chytridium lagenaria
GTGGAGCTGGATACCGAGGCCGTGTTGGGAGTGGTCTTCTTTGTCAACGGTGTTGACATGTTTACTTCTGTTAAATTTCCGGTCGAAATTGTTGGTAGGTCACGTGATTGAAAAGAAAAAAGCCGCGAGCCTGGATTGAGTTGAGGGATGTCTGTTGTCGGGGTGGGTGGAGGTATGGGTTGGAGGAGCCGTGAGGGTAGAGGAAGAGGTTGCAGGGGGTTTCGGTGATGTAGGCAGGGTGGAAGCTGCTAGGGTGGAGAGGGATGGTGAGGTTGCTGGATTATACGTAGGTGGGTTGGGTGGTGCCGGGGTAGGTGAGATGTGTGAGGAAGCGGTTGGGGGTATGTATTGATGGATGGGATGGGTGTGGAATCGATGGGTCTTTTCTTAGGTTGTCGGAGGGAGGCTGATGCGGATTTGGAGATTACTTCCAGCTGTTGGTGGGCCGTAGCTATTTGATGTCCTATGTCGAGGTAATCAGAGTCTTGCTGTTGTTGCAGTATGGTTACAAGTCGTCCAGAGCTCCCACACGGTCTGGTAAGTGTGCCGTCGCAGCGTATTGATAGTCGGCGGGCTCCAGTGGCGGCGTGGCTTCCAGATGGGCCTTTGTTTGTCCACTTGACGGATTGTTGACCACAGATAGGGCAGATCAGCCTAGCCTTATCCAAATTCTTCCAGCTTAGCTTCTCAAGCTGGTGGAATTGGTTAACGGCGGCTGACAACGGGGATGAGAGATCGGGGTCTGGATGATGGGAGATGGGGGTTGATGGCTTCGTCGATGTTTTGGTTTTCAGTTCTTTTGGCACTTTGGATGATTTTTGTGCAAAAGAGTTTTTTTTCCCTAACCCTAAGTTCTTTCATCTCCCTCAATAAAGAAAAATTCTCCATCAACAGTCTTTGATACTCATCGTTAATTGACTGTGCATTGTCCGTGCTGTACATGATGTTCCGCACATTGCACCATCGCAATATATCAGTGCAAACAGGAGGAAAGACCTCTTCAAACTGTTTCGAGGTGTAGATGATGGGGTTATATCCTATAGTATAAAACCCTTGACAGGTAATAAAATTTCGATGTTTATGAGACGTATACACGCGTATACAGTAGTATGCTGCAGTATTTAGTAGGTAACTTAATCCATTTTGTCAACGGTTTAGGTACGGTGATAACGGTGATTGTCTTGTCATACGTCATTTAAATTTAATCATAAGAGATTTTCGTACCATTATATACTACCGTAGCAATGTCATATTATTTTTTAGGAGGGTTTATGAGCGGTAGAATACGCCGGTATACAGTAGAGTTACTTTAACTCTAGATGTATTGGCGTCCGCCCATCCATTCATTCATACATACATTCATCCATACATCCATTCATCCCTTCAGCAATCCAACCATCCATCCATCCATACATCCATCCATCCACTACTCCGGCCATCCAGCACACCATACATCTGTCCATTCTTGTCCGTCCCTCCATCCATCCATCTACTTTTCCCTCCATCCACCTGACCATAATTTGTCCATCTTTCCATCCATGCATTCCATTCCGTCCATCAATTAATATAGTATTATTGCATCTCGTATTATTAGCTTGATCATAATAGTTTAGTTATATACAAATGTAATTGCTATAAAGACGTCTACTATTGCCAATACTTTTGCGTACGGTCAGTACGGCGTTACACATCCTCCTGCGGTTACATATTAACCATCCCAGTCGTATACAGGCATATACTTCTGCTAATACTTTGTGTACGGCATCATACGGAGTTTTACGTCCTCTTGCGGTTACATATTAACCATCACAGTTGTATACAGGCGTATACCATTACCAATACTTTGTGTACGGTCGCGTACGGCGGTATACGTCTTCCTGCGGTTACATATTAAACGCCACAGTTGTATACAGGCGTATACCATTGCCAATACTTTGTGTACGGCCCTATACGGCGTTATACGACCTCTTGCGGTTACATATTAATCATTACAGTCGTATACAGGCGTATACCATTACCAATACTATGTGTACGGTCGCGTACGGCGGTATACGTCTTCCTGCGGTTACATATTAAACGCCACAGTTGTATACAGGCGTATACCATTGCCAATACTTTGTGTACGGCCCTATACGGCGTTATACGACCTCTTGCGGTTACATATTAATCATTACAGTCGTATACAGGCGTATACCATTACCAATACTATGTGTACGGTCGCGTACGGCGGTATACGTCTTCCTGCGGTTACATATTAAACGCCACAGTTGTATACAGGCGTATACCATTGCCAATACTTTGTGTACGGCCCTATACGGCGTTATACGACCTCTTGCGGTTACATATTAATCATTACAGTCGTATACAGGCGTATACCATTACCAATACTATGTGTACGGTCGCGTACGGCGGTATACGTCTTCCTGCGGTTACATATTAAACGCACAGTTGTATACAGGCGTATACCATTGCCAATACTTTGTGTACGGCCCTATACGGCGTTATACGACCTCTTGCGGTTACATATTAATCATTACAGTCGTATACAGGCGTATACCATTACCAATACTATGTGTACGGTCGCGTACGGCGGTATACGTCTTCCTGCCGTTACATATTAAACGTCACAGTTGTATACAGGCGTATACCATTGCCAATACTTTGTTTACGGCAGCGTACTGCTGTAGTTCTTTTATAAAGATATCCTCCACAAATTAAAATTAAGATGTGAGTGTAGAAATACATATTTATTTGTGCCAATATTGTTATATCCTACGCCTCGGACTTCGACGAGGGCTTTGCCGCCATGCAACTTCCCGTTCAGGTGAACTGTATTCTGTTACAGATGAACGGGAGAACCCTGAACGTGGAGACCGAGACCGACGGCTTGACACCCGAGAAAGGGACCGGCTAGGCGGTAGATAGTGTACCTTTCTTCTGGAGCGCCGAGAGATTGATGCGTCCTCTGATGATCTAATCCTCTCAGAACGTCGAGGCGATTGACGCAATGAACTGCGTTGCGACCGGCGCGGTTCTTCACGATCCATTTCTGACAAGCGAGTATTCAGACGCCGTGGTTGTTCGGAGTCGTCAGAGATGTGGTCGTGCAACACAGACGTTTCATTATTTTCGTTAACATTGAGTTGATCTACCAAAAAAAAAGTTATATTACATATACTCAACCCTATCAACATTACCTATCCTCCTATCAAGACTGTTCAGCCTATCTTCCAACCTTTCCACCATATCTTTAATCAGGTCAAGCTTCTGAAACAGATCGCTATTGTGAGCATTATCTCTATTCCGTAGGTGCGTAAAGCCGGATATCAATGCCCGATGAATCGCATTGTTTTCATGCATAACTAGGTTAAGAGAATCCTGCTGTGCCGCCAGTGTCTGAAGTCCTGTTCCTCCAACGCTTACAATGTAGTTGTCATTTAACCTCTTTATCTCTCTTCGGTCAAAACCTGAAAACGTGAAGGGTTATTTAGTTTTGTTCACCAATAATGTGCCGCCCCATACAGTTGTAAACCACTGTTGTCGGTCTACAGTATACTCACCAGGAACATGTTTTTCAAAACCAGCAGATATATAGCCTTTCGCAGCTTGGCATTCAGGATACGTAGCGAACATCATAACGCCAGCATTAATCTTTCTACTCATGTAATCAGCCTACCGCAAATCAGTGCCCAGTTCTGATACAAGTTATTGAAGTTACTCACCGTTTGAACAAGATGCTCCCAATGACGTCGGAAAAATGAGTTCCTCAGAGAGCTTGCTTGAGCAGCAGCAACGTTATCAAAGTATGCATTCCTTCGCGGATTTGTCTGTTTGATAGTACCTATAAAATGTGATATTGGTGAGATTTGGTTGCAGGTATAGGGAAAAGTTTACCATCATCTGATATTTGACCACTCTTTATTTTGAATGGCCCATGAATGGGGATAGCAACCGGTTGTCGGGATGATTGTGTACGATCCGCATCATTGGTGCGAGAGATGTTTATTTCTACCGTCCGTTGTTAGGCTTGATTATATTCCATTATACACTTGCCTAGGTCTTCACCGCCAAAGGACGTGCTGTGCATGTTGTTGACTGGCTGTTCGCTGCGGAGCCGCCTATCACTCTGATGCCGGCGTAATTCATCGCTTCCTTGGCACGACTCATCGGTACTTTCATCAACATCAGGTGCATTGTTAATGATGTTATCGCCGTCTAAGCCATTGATAAATTGGGTTAGGTTTAGGCAGGATGTCTGCTCAGTGATCTTACCCATTTTGTGGTCGGTTAAATTAGGTATAATTTTTCTGTGTTTCCATAATCTAAAATGAATTATATTAAACAATTAAAGCGTATGCGGCGGTATGCCTACCGTATGCGGTCATATATCTATTACAGACCGCCTGGTTACTTCCCTATACAGCTGTTATGCTTCTAACTTACATTTCCGCATTGGTCAACCAATATATTCATAACATACATTATATACACAGCATAAACAGCAAGCATTTTATTTGCATAGCAACAATCAGGAAAATAATTACGAGAATTACAGCAGGTGCAAAAGTTGGGATATAAACTGCAACAGCTTAGGGATAAAAAGAAATACAGCAATAATAAAAAAACTGAACGAGATAAAAATATGGCTTTAATCTTCTTCTGCGAAGACGACAGCCAAGGGTGGAGTAGGCGATTCGGATACACCCAACTCGGAAGGGTAAACTCTTGAGGAATCCGTGAATCGTTGTTCGGGGTGCAGAATCTTTGCTCGTTTTATGATTTCCTAAAATGAACAATTAAAAAAAGCCAGTTAAAGAAACTGCACGTACCGCCCAAATCATGTCTCTAGTTGAATTCATATCGACGCCCAGTCCAGCTCCCTGGGCTATGTACAGAAGATGTGGCTTTGACGAAGTTTTGGTAACGACTTAAGTATGTTAGCCATATTAAAAAAATTAATCATACAGGATGGGGTTTGCTGCCGAGTGCCTGACGTGGTTCCCTTGGTAAGCCCTTGTTGTAACCTTTCAGGCAATGATTTGCCTTCTGATGGCTTGGGATGCTTCTGGCCCTGCCGACGTGCCGGTGCTGTCTCCTTTTCTTAGGACCCGTCAGGAAACGTCAGAATTATAATGTAAGTGTAATAAACCACCTTTTTTCTTTTCTTGAGTCTTCCTTTTCTTTCCTCTTTCTTCTTCTGCCGAATGTGTTTCTTCCTCAGAAGAATATGCTTCTTCTGTTTCTCCATGATCGTCATCATCATCAGACTCACGCTCCAACATCTTCGCTTTTTTTGTGGTTTTACCTAGTTTAACGTTAAAGTCTTTGAAATAAAATCATTACAGTATTTCATACCCAAGTGTTTTGCAGTGATACGTGCCGACGTTGAGGAAGCCGCTGTGTAAGTTGTTGAAACGTAAACGCGTGAATGGCTTACATTTTTTTCCTCCCACAGCAGTCTCAGATTCCTCTTCTCCTATTTATAACGTGTCAGTGGTCAGTCAAATCATAATGCGATAGTTAGCATACCTTTTTTACCCCGAAGCCTAGATGGGGAGGTAGCTTCCTCCTCACCTTTTGTTTTAAAATAAATACAATTTGAAGAATGTGTAAGTAATTGGTCGAACAACGATTCGAAAAACCGCTTACCCTTTTTACCGCGAAGCCTTGATGGCGAGGGAGCTTCCTCTTCACCTTGTTTTGAGATAAATACAATGGAAGAATGTGTCAGCAATTGGTCGAATAATAATTCGAAAAACCGCTTACCCTTTTTACCCCGAAGCCTTGATGGTGAGGGAGCTTCCTCTTCACCTTGTTTTGAGATAAATACAATGGAAGAATGTGTCAGTAATTGGTCGAATAATAATTCGACAAACCGCTTACCCTTTTTACCCCGAAGCCTTGATGGCGAGGGAGCTTCCTCTTCACCTTGTTTTGAGATAAATACAATGGAAGAATGTGTCAGTAATTGGTCGAATAATAATTCGACAAACCGCTTACCCTTTTTACCCCGAAGCCTTGATGGCGAGGGAGCTTCCTCTTCACCTTGTTTTGAGATAAATACAATGGAAGAATGTGTCAGTAATTGGTCGAATAATAATTCGACAAACCGCTTACCCTTTTTACCCCGAAGCCTTGATGGCGAGGGAGCTTCCTCTTCACCTTGTTTTGAGATAAATACAATGGAAGAATGTGTCAGTAATTGGTCGAATAATAATTTGATACACCACTCACCCTTTTTACCCCGAAGCCTTGATGGCGAGGGAGCTTCCTCTTCGACTGTATTTTTTCCAAAAAAATATCATGTTACTGTACAAGTCTCTGGACGAAATATGAAGTTGGGATGCCGTAGGTTTACCTGCTTTCGCCTTTGGTTTTTTTGGAGAGATAGCCTCCGTTTCTCGCTGCTTCCCCTTACTTATTTCGACACGAAGCTGTGATTTAGGGCGCTCTGACCCAAAGAATTAATAAATAAGTAAAACTTCACGCTTACGTTTCAAATGCTCGATTTCGCTTGGTTCCGCCTCTTCTACATAGGCTTCAAGCTGTGGAACATATACCGAAATAGGAGCATCGTCGCCGCTCTCAACGTCAATAGGCTTGATTGCTTGCCTTGATATCTTTGGTGAATTAAACATTAGACTTCAGAAACCGTCGGAACCTCAGTATCGTCATGTTCCTTCCATAATATGTGGATTTTTCCAGAATCGTCAAGATGATAACCTTTGACGGTATTGCTTGGTGCTGTGGAAAACGAGGCTCGGAAAGCGTTTTGATACTGCTCCCTTATCTGCCACAATCAGAAATGGTTAAAGGAGAGGGCACTCACATCACCCAACTTTGTTTTAAGTGAAGAAACAACAGCCTTATCGCCGACAACCTCGCTTAGCTGATCCATTAGCTTTGTCCAAGAGAACTGGCCCTTTAATGACACAAGTTGACCGACCCCAGCCTTCTCTTTCGGTGTCAGCCTCTTGGTCTGCAAAGCAATATCCAAAATGCTTTCCAATAAAAAAGTTGAAAGTAAACGCGTTGCAATAACTATTTAAATACTTACTTACTCGTTGCCATTTTTGATGACATATGATGATGGCCTAGGGCGGATCGAGCTCGAGAGGCCCCACTTGATTCGGCTTTGACCTTTCGTTCGGACCCCAAACCACCACCGCCCTCCCTCATTAACATCGAAATGACGTCCTCAATGCGTTCCTTAGAATCAAGCTTTGACATGAGCATCATGATGCTTCCCATCATATTATGTTGTCCGCCCCTATCGCCTCGTAGATGGTTCTCCAGTTCCCGCTTGGTTGTCACATCCGGGACGTCCTCATCACATGCTGGACAGAACATTTTTATCGAGTGAAGTTGAACGTTTCACAGCCGTTGTATCATAATTAATCGTTGAATTCTTTAAAATCACGATGAAGTTTTGGGGAAATACATATAAACATGAAATTAAGCAACCCCATATATAATACACCGGCACTTCAACATAGCATATTACGATGTTAATAGTATTCTGAGTATCTTTGTGATTAAATGTTAAATACATTGTCAAATAGAGCAGCGGCAGAGCGTAAACAAAAAATATGAGAGCATGCTGGGGGTGGCAAAGAGTATGACGGCATTAAAAGTGCGCATTTTGGCCGACGTAAAAGTGAGTAATCTGATGGGTAACAAGAACGCAATAAGATACACAGTAATGCATAGGAGCATCACAACAAACACGTTGAAAATTTTGTTCTCGATGAACTTTGAATGACATGTTTGCCAACCTGTCTGCTGTGCGAGATAGACCTCTAGCCAAATGGGAGAAGTATAAACAAAGAGAGATGGCAAAAAAAGGCCTTACCTACAACAGATATGGTATAGGTAAGGTCTTTATCGCCTTAATTAGCCGTATTCATTGATTCGCAGATGGATATGTGGAAACGGAAATGTCTTGGGATCATCATGATGCATCTCTACAAAGTGAACAGTCGCATGATTGTGATCCCAACAGCTTTTGGGGAAACGAAAGGAACGCAAGGCCAGACTTTGATGCCGCCGGCAATGCGGACTTTTCGGCTTTGGATCCTTACGACATGGCTTTGCCTCATGCAGAACCCTGTTTAAATAATGGGTTTCCAATTGAACGCAACCTGCCAGGCACAAATCGAATCGGCTACGGTGAAAATATGTAAATAATATTATTAATGATAACCCCATTGTACTAATAGATTTATAGCTCTGATGAAGACCGTTGTAAAATCTTAAATGACTACAAGGATAAAATTCTAAATCTCGAAACTTTGGCAGCACCGCGGCCTAATAACGTCTTCATCTTACAAGACTACCAGCGTGAACCCAAGCTCAATCAAGTACTTGTTCCAGTAATTTTTTCTTCCTTTACTTAATTCATTAGAAATCAAAGTTTGTGTCGGTTCAAGTTTACAATTTAGGTCAAGAATTGGAGCGTATTGAATGCAACTGCACCCGAGCAATATCTGAGTGTATTCATCAGGACGTCATCCCGTTTGTATGGCAGCATATTCGGCATCCTATGGGTACATTTCCTTTTGTATTTAGGCAGTATACTGGCGCATACGGCGCTTCTTCTTTTCATTTTCTTGATTTATGAACAAGACGTACGCCGATAAACCAGCGGCTACTACCGCATGCGGTGCATTGCTTTATTTAATTTTTCTCACATTACTCAAATCTCCTCCTTTGATACAGACCACGACCCCGTCATTGGCCTGCATTTCTCCCCTTCATACAAGATCTTTGCTGTTATGGACGATGCAATAACTTTGGGCTCTCAATGGATCATACTGCGTCTCTTTATCAACAAAAATCGTAAGATCTCCTTCCATTGTCAAGGAGTTCGTTGCCGGCACGGCAAGATTGATACAAACCCATGCCGTCATGTTGACGTCTTGCGAATGACAGACCCCGCTTATTTGAGTTTTTCGATCAGAGTTGTGGCTCCAGAAGAAGATATTGGAGATACATCTATTTCGTGGAAGCCTATCCCGCCTCCATTCTCATCGCTGATCTCCTATGGACCTTTTGGACAAAACAAAGAGGAGGAACTTTGGCCTGAGAGAGTCTTTCAAGCAGGGGAGGCAGCGTTGAAGAACCCCGGAACGGTTTTTTACCTTGAACCGGATTCTCAGTGTGCGTGTGGGTTGAAAATTTCAGAGTGCCTGTCTCCACGACGACTTCGTTGGTGTAGACTTTACAACGAAAATAGGGCCGCCATATGTTTTGTTGAAACAGCCAAGTGTACACGATGCCCTCCGCGTTCCAACCGGTACATTGGACCTGATTTGGGGCATCTTGGCATATTCAACAAGAATAATTTCTGTCTCGTTACGCATTTTTTTTTGGACAAGATAACGGAGCTCATCACTTCAACAACATTTTCCTTTTATGTCTACCACAAACACCTAAAATCAAACTACAACGAGTATGGCGGTGGAAAATGTCATATAAAACCGCCATCTCCGAAGGTTATATCCTCCGTAAGTATTTTATTCAAATTTATAACGGGCAAAGATTGGTATCGGTACAGACGGCCGTATCCACCTTATCAGCCCGCTGTTTGTCACGAATACATCCATAGCCTGTCTCAGCAGTAACCTTGTTTAGATTTGGTTTGCTTTTCGTGTGCGGCAAGACCTTACAATGAATATGGGTATTCAGTGTCCAATTTGTAAACGTGACGGTTATGACATGGTTGCTTGTGACGGAATCAGTATAGGTTACCAGGAGGACAAACGAACGCAGTCTCTTCAACCACCAACCACAATTGATGCATCAAGCGACCAAAACAGAACCGTACGGTACATTCAAGGAAAGCAAGTAAGCCACAGTATGATATGAGACTCTGTTTGTCTTAACGCGTTTTAAGTTTGTTACAAACAGAGAGGCCAGACAGGACGGACGAGATTTCTGCAAGTTGTATAAAACAGCGCCTTCACGGATAAGCTCCGGACTTTTGCAAAGTGGAAAAGCGCTGGGCCACCGTTTAAAGAAGCATTGGGACAAATTTCCCCAGTTTATTAAGTTTGTTATTAACGGAGAAAGATGGAGAGACGCCGAGTTTGAGGCTTTAAGATTACTTTTGAAAGTGGTGAGATTTATCAAACATTCCAAACATTAATCATGAAAAAGATATTTTGCGAACAGTCCGTTGTTACAATTATACTACCCACTGGACGCGAGTGCCTCCGAAAACTGTCTCGATGGCCATCGTTACGCACAAATGAAAGGCTGGAACTAATTGATGATCTTCGACAACATGTTCCATCATTTGGCAACGTTTTGTTTCACGTTATTGTTGGAGGCAATAACATGTTTTTGCACGAAGAGTTCGTAGGCCTTTCTGTTTGGTTATGTGACAGGTATAGCAGCGTAATGAACTTACACAGCCGCCATCCTGTTAAGCCGCCTACTCAAACAGAACAAGGCGAACTTGTTCATCAAAATTGGGTTAAGGTAAACATTAATTCGAGCATGATTGATCTTAACCATCTTGCAGACGGGCTCATTTTACTTCATACCTGAGGTTAGGCGACGATCACAGTACAAAAATTTAGGACGCGCCGATAACCTATGTGGTGAATCCAATGCTTCTCCCAATGAGCCGCCGGTTTGCCCAAAGTACTACGAAAGGCAGCGTAAAGCAAAATCTATGACTGCAGGAGCCATGGTTTTCTTATGCCGTCATAGATTTTATATTGGCTTTCATATGTTTCCTTCTGCGGAAAGCATAAATGATTTGTTTTCCACATTGTACACAAGGTATGAATTCTCTATTCTTTAATCGCGGAAAGTGGCCGGGGGTGCCCGGTGGCATTTGGGCGAACCCACGGCGTATGCGGAGCAGATATTGGCACATAAATAACATTACTCCTTCTTCGTAATCAGATTTGAGACCTGTCCCGCATTCTGCCTTGCTGACAATAACTGCCATGCTGCCGACTACTGCACACTTCGAGAGTTTGAATTTTTTAAAGACTGCCGTTTTATGATTGACGACTTCCATTCCAATGCTCATCGAGGCTGTTCTGCTGCTTCACACGCAAAGCACTACCGAGAACACAAAGCAGTTGGCGACCTAAATACAAGCTACACTGAGTCGGCCAACCACAGGATGGGAATTTTGCGAACAATGGTGTCTTACATGACCCAAGCACATGCCATCATGGCAATCCAAACATATATTTGCATGGCTAACAGGGCTCTGTGGAAAGATCTTTCAAAAATAGGTGAAAGCGCATTTTCGCGTCGGTTTACGGAGAGACGATCTTAATTTTAAAGCCAATATAATAAACATATAATAAACAACCCAAAGAACCAAACAAAGCAGGGTGGGAAATAAATAAAACCTCCATTAAATAATGATTACAACCCTGGATTAAAGCTTCCTATCGCGTCGGAACGCGTCTAACGGCTCTTTTGGGAAACGAGCCATGGAAGAAACCCAAGGCGCGTAAACCCACATTGGGCTTCCAATTAAGCAGTGCCTTACGGAGGCAAATATCTCATTGGAAACAAATATGGATAGAAATAAGTATGTTTGGGACCCACGTTGGCATATTGTGCTGCTGGAGCTTGTAGGTTTCAAATAAAATTCTCGAAACTTACGCGAAAGGACTGCAATTCAAAGTCGGCAAGCGCGCTGACGGATTATATCATGGCCAAACCCAGATGTTCTAGCCGGCGCCAATGGCTGCGGGGATACAGATGGTGTTTGCTGATGAATTGGCTTGTTGTTTTAGCACGATTTGCAGGTTCAAGGGTGTCTCCTCTGAATGGGTAGAATTTAATCGTCTCTTGCGCGATGGTCCCATGTCGGGGCGTCATGCTCTCATTTTTATTCAAATGTTGGTAAGCATGGTCAATTGTGCGGGGTTGTTGACCGAGCCAAGAGTATCGTGTTGATTGCTAAATCTAACGACGGTGTTAATATGGCATGTCAAATAAAACATTCCCACGACCATGGCTGATGCTGGAATCTGTCCCTCCGCATAACCGGGATCTCAAAGAAAACCCCGTCCTCAACTATGGTGACATATGATAAATGAACCTCGAATGGTGACATGTAGATGGATATGGCATTTATTCTTGTTTGTTGTCAAGGAGACATGCGGTTGATATCATCCGGCCCCGATATCACATGCCTTCCTTTATGAACAGGTCCATTTTAACGTTGTGATTGTCATCATGCGTCATCATGGGCCGAGGCATGTATTCGTCCACTGACAGGCTTTTTTTCCCCCTCGGCAGCATACTTACCACGCCAGAACTGGACTTAAAATATGGCCTACCACCCAACCTGTTGACTTCAAAGGACATCTAACCCTGTGGATAATATGATAAAACTACAAATACATAAATACAGTTAACCCTGAGGATCTTTGCAACGGCCGGCAAGGTTGATCCCACACGGGTTTGAAAGATGTCGGCGACGATCTGGCAGGCGGCTCGGTGTAAACAAATGCCCCAAAGGAGGCCTCAAGGGGCCCCAAAGGCATAAATGATTGTAAATATGGGACCAAACCCCGATAAATCCAAAAAAAAAAGGCACCTGTGTTTCAACGGGGTTCGAGGGAGTTCGACGGGGTTTGAGGGGGTTAGGTATACCGACAAAGAATGGACGTCGCTGCTGTGTAGGTTAACCAGATTGACCATCCCCAACAAGTGGTGTTAATACATGCCCCAAAGGGACCAAAAAGCGTAAAAGATTGTAAACATGAATGATGAAAACAAACCGGCATCCACGTCGTGATCTCCGCCAAGAAAATTGGTTCCAATGCGACCTTGCACACATCCACAACAATTGGTGTTAATACATGCCCCAAAGGGGGACCAAAAAGCGTAAAAGATTGTAAACATGAATGATGAAAACAAACCTACTATGTTTCGAAAATGAAACGGCTCCTAAGATGTTTGAAGGGTCAAGGAGAATTACTTTTCAGCAACAATGGTTAAAAAGAAAAGAACTGATGGCAAAGAAGCTCGGTTGAGAAGGGCGAGGAGTGAACACACTAAAGCGCTCGAGCGGATTTTACATCCATAACCCAGCTTCCGCCAAGAAACAGCAATGGGTTGGCGACCCAAGGCCTTCCATAACCATCCCTGGTGCCAGCAGGGACGGATCAGGTTCATCTTTGGCTTCTGCCCCTTCACAAAGCAACCTCCCACCTCTGCATCATCAGTGCTTGTCGAATTTTGAGAAGAAAAGAAAAAGATGCAAAAATCCTCATCCAACTTCCCAATTTATACTGTGGGTGTTTCTATTAAATTGAAATGCAACGTAGGGTTGGTATACGGTTGTAATCTGTCGCTGACTGCTATTTCAATGCATAGGGACGATGTTTAAGGTGGTTGCTTGAAGTAATTGTTATTGGATGGTGAGTATTGACGGATATTTTAAAGTTCTTTTCTTTTCATTTTTCTTACTTTAACTTAAACTTTGTAATTCGGCATTGGAGAGCGGTCTTTTTTTTTCGTTAACGTAGTGGTGGCATAAAGGTAAGCCCACGAAAGTTATGGATGAGAGATCGGTTGTTTTGACGTTTTTTTTGTTGTTTTTATTTTTTTCTTTTGGGGTTTTCTTTTTTTTCGCCGTATACGGTCGTAATCTGCCGCTGACTGCTATTTCAATGCATAGGGACAATGTTTAAGGTGGTTACTGGAAGTAATTGTTGTTGGATTGTGAGTGTTGACGGATATTTTAAAGTTCTTTTCTTTTCATTTTTCTTACTTTAACTTAAACTTTGTAATTCGGCTTGGAAAGCGGTCTTTTTTTTTCGTTAACGTAGTGGTGGCATAAAGGTAAGCCCACGAAAGTTATGGATGAGGATCGGTTGTTTTGACGTTTTTTTTGTTGTTTTTATTTTTTTCTTTTGGGGTTTTCTTTTTTTTCGCCGTATACGGTCGTAATCTGCCGCTGACTGCTATTTCAATGCATAGGGACAATGTTTAAGGTGGTTACTGGAAGTAATTGTTGTTGGATTGTGAGTGTTGACGGATATTTTAAAGTTCTTTTCTTTTCATTTTTCTTACTTTAACTTAAACTTTGTAATTCGGCGTTGGAAAGCGGTCTTTTTTTTTCGTTAACGTAGTGGTGGCATAAAGGTAAGCCCACGAAAGTTATGGATGAGGGATCGGTTGTTTTGACGTTTTTTTTGTTGTTTTTATTTTTTCTTTTGGGGTTTTCTTTTTTTCGCCGTATACGGTCGTAATCTGCCGCTGACTGCTATTTCAATGCATAGGGACAATGTTTAAGGTGGTTACTGGAAGTAATTGTTGTTGGATTGTGAGTGTTGACGGATATTTTAAAGTTCTTTTCTTTTCATTTTTCTTACTTTAACTTAAACTTTGTAATTCGGCATTGGAAAGCGGTCTTTTTTTTTCGTTAACGTAGTGGTGGCATAAAGGTAAGCCCACGAAAGTTATGGATGAGGGATCGGTTGTTTTGACGTTTTTTTTGTTGTTTTTATTTTTTTCTTTTGGGGTTTTCTTTTTTTTCGCCGTATACGGTCGTAATCTGCCGCTGACTGCTATTTCAATGCATAGGGACAATGTTTAAGGTGGCGTTTTGGTTCGGAAACGTTGTTCTACCGCCAACGTATGTGCAAAAAGGTTTTTTGTAGAATCCTCTGTAATGATGTTTAGATATTCAAATTATGTTCTTTGGGTTTTGATTTTTTTATCCGCCCAACTTGGTCAATCAATAAAAACACCTCTCAGAACATGAGTTGGTTTACGGTTAATCTCGATTGCCTTCACAAATGTTCGGCCGGCTTTATTCATTTTGTTGGCTTGTCACTTATGTAAATATATAAGACATCCAATTTCCATTTTTCTTCCATCACACATATCACATTATTGCAGCTACATGGGCCGTAAAAACGTCAGGAAAAAGATCAGGGATGCGGTGAAAAGTGGAAATATACTGAAGAGACGGATCTCACCTCGCATTATATACAAATACACTGTATCCACGGTATCATATGCATCTCTCAAAAAATCCAAGAGCAAGACTGAAACATGGGATATTCGTTAGTACTGGTCTGCCTTCAACAGAATCAAATGTTAACACTTTTTAAACAAAATAGACCTGGAGACCGTGGAGTCGGAGGAGGATACATGCATCAAAATCAAAGCTTCGTGCAAAACACCTGTGGCCTTTCTTTTTAATTCATCCTTAATCAATCCTGATGCAATACGCACACTGGAGATGTCCTTAAAGCTTTACAAGAAAGACGTTGATGAGATTACCTACCATTATCTTGTTGAGTCCCTTCCGGTGTTGCAAAAAAGAGGCAAGAAGAACGAAAACAAAAAACGGGGGAATCACCTTACACTTAATCTTGCTTGTTGGAAACGTTATCAGGTATGGAACTTTGTTTGTTGTCGGTTGTCCAACCGTTATCTATAGAAGTCACCTCACATGTCGGACGAAACCAAAGACAGCTGGTGTTCTCTTTTTATGAAAACCAATTCAAGTCTCTTCATTGCAATTTCAGAGGCAGTTCGGCAGGCTTTTCCCAAGTATGCTCAGCTGCAGAAGATATTGCGAGACGAACTGCAGGACACTGGTTTAGACTTGGCTGTACCTGGCGGCCTTTTTGGTGGGGTTATTATCAATTTCAAGGTTGCTTCAGAAATACACAAGGATGCCGACGATCTCCCGGAGGGTTGGTGCTTTGTTTTGGCCTTTGGTGAATGGACTGGTGGGGATTTAAAGCTCCAGGAACTAGGATTTCAGATTAAGTTTGGTTCGGGCACATTAATTGGATTTCGTTCATCGCTTATATCCCATGGGAATACCCCAGTTGAGGGAATTAGGAATTCTCTTGTCTTCTTCACCTGCAAGAACCTATATAAGTGGTTACGTGAGGTGCGAGGACCCCACATGGGGTCTGCAAAACTTAATCAAGTTGAAGAGCTAATAAATCTTATGTAAGGCTCATAATCAGTCCTCTCGTACCGTGGCCCTCGATTTATTTCTTACTAATTTTTGGCACAATAAATAAACATACCGCCGCATACCGGCGTACACGGCGGCCAACGTCCAATATTTTTTGGCACAATAAATAAACATACCGCCGCATACCGGCGTACACGGCGGACAACGTCCAATGCTTTTTGGCACACTAAATGAACATACCGCCGCATACCGGCGTACACGGCGGACAACGTCCAATGTTTTTGGCAATATAAATAAACATACCGCCGCGTACCGGCGTACACGGCGTGGCACA
Organism: Chytridium lagenaria; assembly: GCA_025449115.1. Lineage (NCBI taxonomy): Eukaryota > Fungi > Chytridiomycota > Chytridiomycetes > Chytridiales > Chytridiaceae > Chytridium > Chytridium lagenaria. The sequence continues at coordinate 16,263 of JAHLKC010000114.1, forward strand.
ATAAATAACATACCGCGGCGTACACGGCGGACAACGTCCAATATTTTTTGGCACAATAAATAAACATACCGCCGCATACCGGCGTACACGGCGGACAACGTCCAATGCTTTTTGGCACAATAAATAAACGCATAACACTCAATCCATGCGGTTGAGCGCGAAAAGGATGCTGTTACAAAGCATACTTGTTGCTACACATCTCAGCTAGCTGTGGTATCATGCGCGGGTCATAGGAAAGTAAAATGGCATAATACTGGGTATTCCGGTTCACTCCATTAATGTTATACCGCCGCATACCGGCGTACACGGCGGACAACGTCGAATGTTTTTTGGTGACAATTTCATCAGCTCATTTGATGCAGGGTACGTGAGCCAAGCGTTGCGCATAACACTCAATCCATGCGGTTGAGCGCGAAAGGGATGCTGTTACAAAGCATACTTGTTGCTACACATCTCAGCTAGCTGTGGTATCATGCGCGGGTCATAGGAAAGTAAAATGGCATAATACTGGGTATTCCGGTTCACTCCATTAATGTTTATACCGCCGCATACCGGCGTACACGGCGGACAACGTCGAATGTTTTTTGGTGACAATTTCATCAGCTCATTTGATGCAGGGTACGTGAGCCAAGCGTTGCGCATAACACTCAATCCATGCGGTTGAGCGCGAAAGGGATGCTGTTACAAAGCATACTTGTTGCTACACATCTCAGCTAGCTGTGGTATCATGCGCGGGTCATAGGAATGTAAAATGGCATAATACTGGGTATTCCGGTTCACTCCATAAATGTTCATACCGCCGCATACCGGCGTACACGGCGGACAACGTCGAATGTTTTTTCGGTGATAATTTCATCAGCTCATTTGATGCAGGGTATGTGGGCCAAGCGTTGCGCATAACACTCAATCCATGCGGTTGAGCGCTAAAGGGATGCTGTTACAAAGCATACTTGTTGCTACACATCTCAGCTAGCTGTGGTATCATGCGCGGGTCATAGGAATGTAAAATGGCATAATACTGGGTATTCCGGTTCACTCCATAAATGTTCATACCGCCGCATACCGGCGTACACGGCGGACAACGTCGAATGTTTTTTGGTGACAATTTCATCAGCTCATTTGATGCAGGGTATGTGGGCCAAGCGTTGCGCATAACACTCAATCCATGCGGTTGAGCGCTAAAGGGATGCTGTTACAAAGCATACTTGTTGCTACACATCTCAGCTAGCTGTGGTATCATGCGCGGTTCATAGGAATGTAAAATGGCATAATACTGGGTATTCCGGTTCACTCCATAAATGTTCATACCGCCGCATACCGGCGTACACGGCGGACAACGTCGAATGTTTTTTGGTGACAATTCATCAGCTCATTTGATGCAGGGTATGTGGGCCAAGCGTTGCGCATAACACTCAATCCATGCGGTTGAGCGCTAAAGGGATGCTGTTACAAAGCATACTTGTTGCTACACATCTCAGCTAGCTGTGGTATCATGGCGGTCATAGGAAGTAAAATGGATAATACTGGTATCCGGTTCACTCCATAAATGTTCATACCGCGCATACCGCGTACACGGCGGACAACGTCGAATGTTTTTTGGTGACAATTTCATCAGCTCATTTGATGCAGGGTACGTGAGCCAAGCGTTGCGCATAACACTCAATCCATGCGGTTGAGCGCGAAAGAGATGCTGTTACAAAGCATACTTGTTGCTACACATCTCAGCTAGCTGTGGTATCATGCGCGGGTCATAGGAATGTAAAATGGCATAATACTGGGTATTCCGGTTCACTCCATAAATGTTCATACCGCCGCATACCGGCGTACACGGCGGACAACGTCGAATGTTTTTTGGTGACAATTTCATCAGCTCATTTGATGCAGGGTACGTGAGCCAAGCGTTGCGCATAACACTCAATCCATGCGGTTGAGCGCGAAAGAGATGCTGTTACAAAGCATACTTGTTGCTACACATCTCAGCTAGCTGTGGTATCATGCGCGGGTCATAGGAATGTAAAATGGCATAATACTGGGTATTCCGGTTCACTCCATAAATGTTCATACCGTCGCATACCGGCGTACACGGCGGACAACGTCGAATGTTTTTTGGTGACAATTTCATCAGCTCATTTGATGCAGGGTACGTGAGCCAAGCGTTGCGCATAACACTCAATCCATGCGGTTGAGCGCGAAAGAGATGCTGTTACAAAGCATACTTGTTGCTACACATCTCAGCTAGCTGTGGTATCATGCGCGGGTCATAGGAAAGTAAAATGGCATAATACTGGGTATTCCGGTTCACTCCATAAATGTTCATACCGTCGCATACCGGCGTACACGGCGGACAACGTCCAATGTTTTTTGGTGACGGACGTATACGCCGGTATGCCGTCCATTTGGCTACTACATTTTTGATACAATAGCCTTTTTTATTTAAATATTGTATAAATTACGCTGGTATATTGTTTTTTCATGTTTTTTTTACAACCCGCAAAGAATGGAGAATAACGTCGGTTTGTATACCGGCGGGTACTGGTGTAAATTTTAATTGGAAAGGATATTGCATTTTACATCGAATTGTGTACGACCGTAGCTAAGCGCATCCTACCGTCTTAGGAAAAAATCGTCGAAATTTTATTACTTGTCGTTGTTTTTGACCTCGGTATTTATCCCAGATGATGGGGTTTTTGGACCTTTCGTGGCATGCGAATATCAGAATTTCACCTCCAATTTTCCGGCTCAACTCATCACCCTTGATTATATATTAGTACTGCAATTCCCGTTACCCTTAACCTACCATTTGTATCATCTTTTTTGTTGCTTTGCTATATAATTTATTCTGACTTGCAAATGGCGATTTCGAGCTTTGCGTTCTTGTCCACCTTGTGTTGGTATCCTCTGGAACTGTTCGACGCTTTCTTTCAGCTTTAACTTGCAGCTCTATTTAAAATTAGTATGGACGATTATTTTTAACTTAACTGAAGGGTTGCAAAATCCCATCAGCAAATCTCCTAACCCCGTAAATGAGATCCGAAACATTCTCTGGTGTCGTCTCCCCCAAAATGTTGCTTGTTCGCGTTGTATTCGAGTTTTGCACCTGGATAGTTTGATCTAAAGCCACTTCCGAATATCTACTGCCGTTTGAAAGGTTGTCTTCATCTTCGTTGTTGTTGTCGTCGTCGTCGTCGTCATTTTCATTCTCATCCTCATTATCGTCATCCTCTATTGCTTTTAAGCAAGTTCTCAGAATTTCTTGTAGTTAAAATAATATAGGTACCTGAGTCTGAAGATAGGAAGGATCGAATGCAACTTGAGCAATGCGGTTGGGTCGCATCGGACTAATGTCGTCCAGTATGCTATTATTACCTTGCTCCTCCATTTTTAATTGTCAGCGAAAATGTTTTGTGTTGGATGCAGTATCAATGTTAGGGTGGAGAATAAAGAGGATCTTGAACAGCATATGCTTGAGGCACACCATCTTGATTCAAGCGTTCGGCAATTTATGATGAATTTCCCGACAAAGGAGAGCTGGATAAACATGACTCAGGCAATTACTACAAAAGGGGGTGGCTCGAAAGTGTTGGATTTGGCAAAAGGAGAGAGGTCATTGAATGAAAAAAAGGACATGCTGAAAGCGCATCGGAAGTCTGATATATACATAAAGAAGTACATATGTGCTTTTATTGTTTCTAATTTCTATTTGTTTGAATACCATCGCGCGCATTGACTTGGAGCAACGTATGAGTAATCCGAAATGCTTTCAGTCGGTTCTGGATGCTCTGTCCGACAAAACTTGATGCTTGAGTTCCGCCGCAATAGGATGGACGAGGAGTGTTTTAAATGCTTCAAAGAAGTTGTTTTTTTAATCTTATTTTAATCTTACGATTACATTAGGTTGTTGATGAATATGAAGAAAGATGGCTGCATGGAAAGCTTAAAGGAATATTTAAAAGAGCTCATGGAGTTATTGTTAAAGATGGAGACTATGAGATAGTTGATGGTTTGATAGGGCTGTTTAAATTGTATATCTTACTTTGTATATTTTACTTCAATAGCGGATAATAAGAAGGATAAAATCATACGATTAAAGCTGAACCTAAGGTATCAGAACACTCTATTGATAAGGCAGCATCCAATATTTTGAGGCAGCTTGCGGGGAGGTAATAATTAGTGTTTTTTATTATATTTTTTACAAAAATAGACACCGAAAAAGCCCGCAACCACGTCTAGCAGTGGTGAAATGGGACAGGAAGAAGAACAAGAGGATGATGCGACTGAAGAGATCATTCAATGGAATACCAAGGTTCGGAATGCTTTATCAAAAAGTAATGCCAAAAAAGAAATTGATAAACACGGTTTGTTTGTGGACTTTAATTTATAAAAAATATTTACGTTTAATTAAATAGAGCGAGCCAATTCTCAAAAACCATCTTTGAAGGAGAAAGGAAATCCCATTAAACTTAGTGAGTTGATTACATTAAATTAAAACAGCTAATGAACGTTAAACGCAGAGGAGAGAGACGATGGTAATCCGAGGGAAAAGTCTTCATCGTTTATCCCGGTGTTATCAATCAGTAGTAGTGACGGCGATAATGATGCGGAAGGTTATTTAATTTTTTACTTTAACTCTGTTAAAAATATCTTTTAAACTCTGAACAAACCTCATACAGAAGACAAAACTCTGGCTACGCTGAGGAATATTGCGTCCTCTTTTCCGCAATTCAAAATCAAAACCCGAAAAAAAGAAAGCACTGGAAATCGGATTTCCTACGTCAGTTAAAAAAAAGTATTCTCTGTTTGTGGTTTTATTTATTCTTATTAGAGACAACAAAAAAATCATTATGGCGAATCGGAGGAGGTAAGGCCTTTGATTTTAACAAACTGCAAAACACCATTGATAGATTACTACACGATGATCACGTATGTGGATGGGACGTATACATATGATTACGACAAAACGGAAGTCCTTGAGGCGGCAGACTCACTTGGGCTTTTTTTTAAAAATCCGAAGTTGAGGAATGAGAGTCTCAGTCACATATATAAGGTGGATTCTTTTTATAATAGTAACTAAAATACTTTTCGTAGACATCAGCTGCAACCGTCATGAATTATTACGTCGGCCAGCCGAAATTCATTTTACAAAGAGCGATCTTGATCTTGCGATTGACTGTATTGCTAAGAAAAAGCGGGCAGAGACCAACAATGAAAGTGAGACTGATAAAGTTGTAGAAGCTGAGGAAACAAGGTAATTGAGAGTATATTAGTTCTTTTAACTTTTCATCAGCTTTACAAAAAAATTGCTGAAGAAAAGAAGAGCTGTAATTGAAAGTGATTCTGATGAGAACATCCAAACTCCCGTAAGTTTCTTTTCACTCAAAAACATTGTTTAAACATGTAATTAGGAAAAAAACCATGAGGACAAGATCGGATGATCGAAAAGAAAAATTGAGTCGTCAAATTGAAAGTATCTCCGGGATGCGAAAGTCTGTGAGGTTGTTGTAACATAGTGTTGGCAACTCTAAAATGTAGAAAGAAATAAGAAATAAGTGAGATCAATTAGGCTTGAAGCGATATAGTGAAGGAGAACAATTATATAAATTTTTGCTTTGCCGGAGATGTTCTTCAAATTTCAGTTAATTAAATATTGGGATATGTAGCAAAACTCTACTCCTAATTCCCACGCTACATCAATATTGGGTTTCACTCACTTGACTCACTTGACTCACCAGTACTTGTCAGGATCACGCGCTGTACTAGTCTGCAGCATTGGGCAAGTTGGGATCCGGTCGGGATGACGCGCAGTAGTAGTCCGCAGCGGCATCTTCAGCGTCAATCTAGTGGGGATCATGCGTAAGGATCACTCAGATGGGTCGGGATCTCCCGCAGTAGAAGTCTGCGGCGTTAGACTAGTTCTCCCGCAATTGAAGTCTGCGGCGTTAGGCAAGTCGGGATCACTCGGGCAGGTCGGGGTATCACTCGCATTACTACTCTGCGGCGTTGGATGAGCCAGAATCACTCGGACGGGTCAGGATCTCCCGCAGTAGAAGTCTGCGGCGTTAGGCGAGTTCTCCCGCAGTTGAAGTCTGCGGCGTAAGGCAAGTTCTCCCGCAGTAGAAGTCTGCAGCGTTAGGCAAGTTCTCCCGCAGTAGAAGTCTGCAGCGTTAGGCAAGTCGGGATCACTCGGGCAGGTTGGGGTCGGGATCTCCCGCAGTAGAAGTCTGCAGCGTTAGGCAAGTTCTCCCGCAGTAGAAGTCTGCAGCGTTAGGCAAGTCGGGATCACTCGGGCAGGTTGGGTTATCACTCGCATTACTACTCTGTGGCGTTGGATGAGCCAGGATCACTCGGGCAGGGTGGGATCACTTGCAGTACTAGTCGGTGGTGTCAGGCAATTCAGGATGGCGTCAGGAAATCAGGATCACGGGGGAGGGGTACTCAATTAAAGTTCCCTGCTTTTATACGAAAAAAGATAGAAAACCTCTTTAAATAAATTAACATAAAATAACGGAAGTCAACTGAAAGACTGTCAGGCAGATAAGGGTTATGCTAATATATGAAATGTTTTGACGCGTCGGAACACATAAATACTGTTTATTCAAGAGTTAGTATTAGCTTTTTGTGACACATCCATCTCTACATATCCTGTTGTTCAAAGGTGGTTTGAAAACAATTGCTATACTGTTACGAAAAGAAGGCGTTAACCCATCAGTCACTCCTTTTCACTTTATTAAAATTTCTAGGCATATTGAGGGCGGAATAATTCTATACTTTGGGTACTACCCTATTCATCATAGGATAATTCTATACTTTGGGTACTACCCTATTCATCATAGGATTTACCTCACAACATCACGCTGGTTCCTAATGAGCTGCGGGTAGAACAAGAAACATGGAAGCTACCTAATTTTACAAGGTAGTACCTGCATTTTTACAAGAAACTCCCGGCAGTGCAACGGTAGTTCCAAATACTTCGGCAATATTACTGTACTGTTTTTGGTTAAACTGAGAGTTTTGTTATCCCTGTGGTATGATTGTAAGACTGTAATCATGTCAAATAAATAAAGGTTGCGGGAAAAATAATATCTGTTAATAATAGTATAAAGTCATCTTTGCTTTCACTACGCGCTATTGGGGATATGAAGGAATACATGGGTATTCACGTATTTTAAAAACTTACATAATAACAGTGTTATGGGATGTACAAACACTCAAAATCACGATCGCATTGACACACAGACATTATTCCAATAGCATGTACAACAGTAAACTCAAAGTGACATATTTGTGTGATCCTGTACATATATTGTCATGATATGAGCCTCTCAACAGGTAAGCTTAGTTCTGTTTGCCGTCAACGTGATGGAGACAATGAAGTGTTTCTGTAGCTAGTGCCTTGTGGCTATGACAATCTTAGGTGGATAAAGGCGCATTGTACCAAGGAAAGCGGAAATAGGTAGTGAATAACAGAGTATAATTTTAGTCTCCATCCTGTGTAATGATGGCTTAATCCATCCCCTCAGCCCCACGTGACCCGCTCCCCATTCCCATCTCCCCATCCGGTCAGGTAAGCGTGTCAATCACTGTCCCATGTAATGACAGACGCTTACCATATAGATGAGAATAACAATGTTTATTTATCTAGGGTAGTACACTAAACAAAATAGGGTACTTGTGCATGTGTCACGGTAGTTATTAATCAATGATTGGGTTTTTGTTTTATACTATACAATACAACATCTACCCTATAACTACCCATAACTACCCTGATATCACAATTTGGGGTGCTGGTTACAACTACAGTGCCTTATTTCAAGGTGTTTACTGGCCCGTGGTGACAAAAGACGCGAATTTAAAACGAAAACATATAAAGAAGTAGTGGTCGACAAAGGAAAACAGATGAGAAAAAAAAAGGAAAAGAAAAAGAAACTAGTTTGACGGTTCCAGAATACGAACTCCTGGACCAAGAATATCAGGATTGTCACGAATCTTGTGCACAAATTCGTCGTCGTAAGGTACCCAAATATTAAAGACCGGCGAATGATTAAGCCATTTGACTAGGACTTGCCGAGAACGTTTTGGCGGCGAGTGGGAGCGGTCAATGAGTGTGCGGTAGGCCAGAATTTGTTCAACAACACGTTCACCGATGGGTAAGGCGTCCAGAGGATGTGGGCCGTAATGGTCATAGAAGTACTGGCGGAGTTTTTCAGGATGAAATACCGGATGAACGTCCCAGCCAGCAGGGAGATCCAGCTGGTACGAGGTGCCAAGTTTTTCAAGGATTTTGTAGGGTCCGTGTAAGCAGGTCCGAGCTTGGAGGGTGGTTGTTCTGCAAGATTTGGGGGCCTGAAGTTCTTAGTGGACAGGAGGACAAGATCGCCAACCCGGAAAGGATCATCCAAGCGCCGTTTGTTGGCGTTGGCGGCTTGAGTGTCCTGTCTCTCCCGAACCATATTTTTGGCTTGAACGTATAAGTCCTTCCAGCCTCTGACGTCGTGATGATCTTGAAATCCGAGGCCAATGTCAAGAAGTCCAGTGGGATTTCGACCGTATCTAGCATGAAGGGCGTGTATCCGGTGGAGAGTTTACTGAGTCGTTGATGGCGTGCTCTACAATGTGAATTGCATCATCCCAGTTGTCTTGATGGTGATTAGCGAAATATCGAAGAGCCTGAATGATCCACTGGTTCTTGTTTCAGTTTGACCGTCGGTTTGTGGATGGTAAGAAGTTGACAGATTATGTGTGATGCGGAGAGATTGATGAGAGCTTTCCAGAAACGATCAATGAAGCGCGAATCCCTGTCTGTGATGATTTTCTTAGGGAGTCCATGATAGCGCCATATGACTTGTTCAAAGCTCTTGGCAACGTCTTCTGCCTTAAACGGGGCCTTAGTAGGGATTGCGTGGACTCTCTTGGTTGCTGAATCCACGATAACGAGGAGGTGGTCGTGCTTGCGCCGTGTCTTGGTAGCGAGACGAAATCCATGGAAATGGTATCCCACCGTTGAAGAGGAACCTCGTGTGGTTTGAGTAGCCCAAATGGTAGGTGCCTGCTGCCTTGAACCGCTGGCACGCGTCACAAGTCCGCACGTACCGAATGACATCTTTGTGAGTTGGCCAGTGGTAAAAGCACGAGATCTTTCAACCGTCTTTCCCAGTTTTGTGTGAATGGTAGGGACCGTCGTCGGAGCGCGTTGAATGACGGTCCGCGGATTGGAGTGGGGACGTAAAGACGGAAATGTCGATCACTTCATAGTACAAAAGTCCACCTGAAAGTTGGTAACAATTGACCTTTTGTCGAAGTTCCTTTGTACCGGCGTGGATTGAAGTTTTCCTTGGGTTGATGTTGTCGTCAAGATATTCTTCCAGGGTGTTGAAAAGTTCATCTCTACCAAGTTCCTCCTTGATGCGGTCCAACAGATCGTCGTCAATTTGTACAATGGCGTTAAGGTGAGTGAAGAAGTACTTGTGCCGACGTCTTTGGAGTGAGGCGTCTTGATAGAGCATCCGCAACCGTGTTCCAGTCACCAGGCATCCACTGAATTTCGAAGTCAAAGGAAAGAATGTCGGCGAGCCATCGATGATGAACCGGCGGAGTTTTGTTTGATCCAGAAGGTGTTGAAGAGAACGGTGATCGGTGAAGACTTTGACTTCTCGACCAACAAGGTAGTGTCTATGAGTCTTGAGAGCTTCAACCAAGGCAAAGATTTCTCCCATATATGGATGGTACTTGCGTTGAACTTGTTGCACTTGCTGGATGCATAGGAACTGGGTGATCAATACCGTCGGCGCTGGTTGGGCAACGTAACTACCAATGGCTCTTTCAGACCAGTCAGTATACAAGTGTACTGGTTTATCGGGTCGAAAAGGTAAGTTCTGCAGGATTGGCGAGAGCTTTTTGATCTTGTAAAATGTTTCTTGGTTTTCTTGGGTCCACTTGAAAGGTGCGGGTTTCTTCTTGGTACAGATCCTTGAAGAAGATCCGAAAGAGGTGCCACAAGAGATGCATGCTTGGCAATGAAGCGATGAATGGTGTTTGCCAAGCCTAGGAAAGACCGAAGAGAGTCCAAGATGTTGGCGTTTCGAAATCCACAATGGCTTGAACCCGAGATGGGAGGACGCGGAGTCGATTTTCCGAGATGTGAAACCCAAGGTATTCAAGCTCCTTTTGAAAGAAGGCACATTTGCTGAGTCGTGCGTGCAGACCATGTTCTTGGAGTCGATGGAGCACGCGACGGAGGTGTTCTTCATGTTCCTGTTTGTACTTGAAAAGACCAGGATGTCGTCCATGTAAGCAATGAGAAAATCGTCGACGAAGTCCTTGAAGATTGAGTTCACCATTTGTTGAATGTTGCAGGCGCATTAGCGAGTCCGAAAGGCTGACAACCCATTTCAAAATGACCATACTTGGTGCGGAAAGCTGTCTTATGTCGATCTTGCTCAGCAATTCCGAATTTGGTGGTATCCTGACGCGAGATCCAGTTTCGAGAAGTACTTGGCGTTCTTTAGGCGGTCGAGATTTCCACAATGTTGGGGAGAGCCGTTCGGTTTTGATGGTATTCTGGTTGAGGAGTCGGTAGTCAATGGACCAGTCGCATTTTCCCAGCATGGTAGACGTAGAAACTGGGGCGCCATATCTGAGATGGATTCCTGAATCCGTCCTTCGAGACGTAGGAAGTCGAGTTCTTTTTTCATGCTTTGAAGTTCCGTTTCACTCATTGGGTAGATTGGCCGGTGAGAGGTTTTGCCGAAGGGTCTATTAGTTGATTCGATGATCCATTGACGAGCAGGTGGAGTACGGTGTAAGGAGTGAAGACTTTACCGAATTCTTCAACGAGTGCTTGAACCTCTGGTGGAAGATTCTCCTTGATTTTGGCGTCAAGTTCGTTGGAGTCAACCGTAGTTTTAATCTGAACTTCTGTGTTTTTTGCAAGTGAGTTCAAAGAAACTATCTGACCTGAGGGTTTCTTCCACAGAAGTCCAACCTCAGTCCAGGCTTGCGGAGAGCGCGACGGAGGGAGCTGGCGGTTTCACAGATATTGATTTGAACGGAATTGATATTACCGAGATTGAGTTTTGTTGGCGTAGAGGAGTCCAGACGCGTATTTTCACGAAGAGGGCTGTTTCTTGCCACGAGAGTGTGCGTACCGAACTTGACTGTTTTGTTGACCCAATCAATGGTTGGATTGTGTCGCTCTAGCCAGTCCATGCCGAGAATGATGTCATATTCGATGTCGGCGGCGATTAAGTCAACTTTGTCCGAGAAGTTGTTAATCTGAATGTCCAAGCCTTATGGAGGCGTCCCTGCAATGGTGCTTGGTTTTTGCTGCTAGCGAAATTTGAAGAATGTCGTTGGATGAAGGTTTTGAACGAAGTTTCTTTGCGAGAGAAGACTTGCAATACGAGGGATCCGCGCCGGGATCGAGTAAGAGCTCGGCCTCTTGACCTCGTATCTGTACGTCAAAAACAAGTAAGCGTGTTGGAACGGGTTGTTTACCGATATGATAGAGCTTAAGTTGGTAGATGCTCCGTGGAGATGCCTTAGGTGTAGGTACATTGTAGGCGAGACCGAAAGATGTTGAGTTTTTGCTGAATCCTGGAGGTCGAATTTGTCCAGGTTGAACGGGATGAACGGGATATTCCGAAACCGAGGGTGATGAGGCCGTTGAAGCAGATGAGGGCTGTGAATGGAATCGTCCGCTCCTGGCGATCCATTCATGTTGGCGCGCTCCATCCCACGCGTGTCCGAACGTGGGAGAGCGCGCAACGCCGAAGTTGTATTAAGCAGTCTGAGAGCCCGAGCTTTTCGAGCTTCCCATCCGCTTCGACGTTGTTGAGTTTTCCAGATGATTGATGCGGGCGTTTTCCAGGTGCGTTGCAGTCGTTAAGGACATGATCTTTGGCTCTACAATAAACGCACCATCCTTCTTCCAGTACTCAGCGCGTTGGTCCTTTGTGAGTTTTTCGAGTTTCTTAGTGCCGATCTCCATGGGTGTCGGTCCCTGATCCTGATCCTGATCCAGAAGATGGCGTTCCTGACCCTCGCGACTGAGTGTTGTTGTTCTGATGCTTCCGAAAGGGCCGAAAGGAATGGTTGGAGTCTTTCTTATGATGGTTGTCAGATTCCTTTCCTTTCTCTTCTTTTTGCCCTTGTGGTATTTGTCGAGGCGCTCCGTTTCCGTTTGCAGCGCCTTCAAATTATCTTTGATGTCGAAAAGTTCCTTCTCCATGCAAGTTCGTTTGACAGACCCCGTCGGTACCTGATGCAGAGGTATTGCGGCGGGAACTCCACGTTTTCCGCACGAATTGCTTGGAGAAGGTCTTCGAATTTCTGAGTGTAATCTACCGCCGAGCCTGACTGTTTAAGGTCCTCGAGCGCGTGAATTGCTTCCTGAAGGCTGAGAGGTGACGAAAACTTCGTTTGAATCCAGGTACTGAATTGAGCAAAAGTCCAGTTTTCGCGTTCGGTTTTGGATTCCGCGTGCCAAGCCGTCAACGCGTGATCTTGCAAACCCGACTGGAGCCATTGAACGTATGTACGATGATTAGTGTACCGTGGAGTTTCCCCGTCACCAAGAAAGTCGTGAGTTGAACACTGCGTTTCACAATCCTTGAGGTAATTGGTGATGATGGCCTGGGCCTTGACCGTTGGAAGGTCCTTCGTATTTCCTTGAACGTTGGGGGCCTCATGGATGGAATCTTGAACATGGGGAGTCGACCTTGAGAAGACGCGTTTTGGTGTAAGAGCTGTTGCTGTAATGCCTGGATGACTTGAGCAAGTTGAGTCATGGCTTGAGCTTGCTGAGTGGAGGCGTTGTGAGTTCCAGCGGCTTGGGCGGCAGCAAAGTTATTGGCTTGTTGATCGCGTTCCAGGATTTGCTGTCGAAGATTCACAACTTCTTGAAGGAGTTGCTCACGGTCTTCCAATTGGGCTTGAATGGCCTGAAGGTCGTCCGGCGTGAAGGTGTTCATGATGAAGAGTTCTTAAAAAGACCGAAGGAAAGAAACGATGATGGAAGTGCTACCAAATATCACAGAGAGTGTCCAGAAGTTGGCGAAGTCCCCGTGGTATCCTCAATGACTATTTAATGCCAAAGGGGACGAGACAGAAAAGGTAAAGAGTTTAGTCGAACCAGTTTATGTATTGAAAGAAAAGGAAGTTGGAAGTGAATGGTTAACAAAGAAAGCAGACCGGGGTTTTTAAAGGAACAACCGCGGGGTTAAAGGATAGGGATGAAACTGTAAATAAACAAAACAATAAACTGAAACGTAAACAAAACAAACGGTAAAGGTAACACGAAATGTAAGACAAACAAATGACGTAATACGAAAAGACAATGAGCGGAAAAATCCGTGATAATAAATATCATCGAAGCGTCGATAGTTAAGTGGTATAATAAGCGCCTTCCAAGCACTAGTGCGGGTTCGATTCCCGGTCGACGCACTTTTTTGGGTATGTGGTTTACGGCAGCACTTAAGTTTCTAATTCTTTTAGAATTTCTCTCGAAATATAATACATGGTCTCTGGTATATTTTTAGTTCTTAAAAGGTAATACTAGCTTTCTGATTAAATCACGAAATCATAATTTTTTTAATTACACTAATTTACCGTATTCTTATTAAAAGCAACACAACCGACACAAGGTGAGGTAAGAGAAACAAAGCACTCGCATAATCAAGAGAAACAAAGCAGTCGCATAATCAGCGAAAAGCTGACGGGCAACGGCTTGCTGAATGGGAAAATAAACACGACATAGAAAACAACATGCAAGGAATAACACTGCCAATAGGTGTAAATAGAGGCTGCAGCAAGCCCTAAAATGACAGAAAGATTTACAACCTGAAGGGATACAGGCAGTACCGTGTAAACAAGAAGTAACATCATAGTTGAACATTTAGCAGTCTTGTATAGTTATTGCATAACCTCACCAAGAGGCATAAACGCGTCATGTTTATTATAGTTGTTAAGCTTAGTTTATGTCTCCTTTATCCCACATTCTGTTGTTTTCCTCCAGTAGTTTTAATAGTTTTCCGCATATTAATTAGAGAAAGAGGTTTTTATATATGAAGTGGTCACTGCGTCGATGCACGTGGTTGAAATGTGAGTTATTTATTCTACTATGTTGATAGTTGCTATTTATTTTTGTTTTTGAGTTTATAATAAAAAAAAGAAAGTTGAACAGATTTTCGTCCATGCTCTGAAGACCTGGACTAAGCCCATTGCACACCCCAGGCTTGGCCGCTTAGGGTCAGTGCTATCTCTTCCAGTATCAATAGTCAATATTGTTCTTATGAGTTTTACTAGCCGGCTCTCAGGTAAGCGCGCGGTAACGGATTTGAGCGGGTTTTAAGTTAGTTAGTTAGTTAGTGTTAATGTTTAGAGAGATTGCGCGATAGATATTGCAGAGAGTACAGGATTGAACTGATACTTCCACTTGGAGGGGGAAAGTGATCCCTTTTTATAGTCATTTTTAAGAAAGTCCTCTGGGAACTTAAAGTGCACTTCTCACTCAGAGCTGAGAATTGATGGGATATTTCCTATTAAAGTACAAAAGAAAAGAAACTAATAAAGTAAAATACACGGCGAGCAAGTGCTCCTGGTCAAGGCAGGTTAAACCTACCTTATTCGTTTTAATTGTTTAATCGTTTAAATGGAGTTATTTTAGTAGAGTTGATAGAATGTATTCAAAGTGATTATCAAACAAACAGGGGAACATACTCCTTTTATACGCAAACAACGCGTCTTTCTAGTTTCCCTCCACCCTTCCATTAGACGTGCACTTTCCCTTAACCCTTTCCCTATTTCCTTCTATCAACTCTTCCAACTTCCCTTCTTCTGCTCTGCGAGGCTATGCAAGGTAATAGTCCTCGGCACCCATTAAACAAACCACTAAACAAAAACATGATAACGAAATAAACAAGGTTATAAAGAATCTTCCAAATATCTTCTCGTCGGTGCCCTTTTCCCTCTGCTAAGTCCCTCGTATTGCCAGAAATACTTTGGGAGGTCACGCAGGGAAGTACACACCGAACGGGAAAGATAAAGGGTAAGACAAACTGAGTACAAACAAATAAACAGAATTGTCTAACAAAAATAAACAAATAACAATGAACTTTAAAATTTCCATATAACGCCTTTTGGTGGCGCTTCTCAGCTTCTCTCGCTTCTCACGGTGGCTGTGACATATGCTGACATATGTCCTTACACATGATAAACATGTGTAAGAGCCCGGGGGTCTGCCGCAGGGTCTATCCCAGGGTGCGGAAAACACCAGAAAGACGCCCCAGGGTTCAGGACCCTGGGGAGGTGATTCAGGGTGCTTGGAGCGACGTCCCCTGGGGAGCGGGACCCTGGGGAACGGGACCCTGTGGAGCAGGACCCTGGGGAGCGGGACCCTGGGGAGCGGGACCCTGACGCGCTGACCCAAGGGTGTGGGACCCTGGGGTGTAATGACGATAAGATGATAAAGTGTAAAGACCTTATCTATAGTATACATTCTCGTCATTGAGTTAACTTGATCTATCGGCATTCTGCAACGTAGCAAAACTGCAACACTTAGTCATTTGGCTTACCGCAATAACAAGTTAAGTTTTGCTACAGCGTTAAAGCTGATATGTGATCATGTTAAATAAGAGTCAAACGTGAATATAGATCTATAACGTGCGACGTAAAGGTCGTCTCTCTGGTTCAGTCAGGTGAACATGTTCGCGGTTGAACATCATGAATCGCAAAGTAAGAGTTTATTGAATTGTTATAACGATACAACAGAGATTCAACAGTTAGAGGTTTGAGGGTGGACGTGTCGCTTGACGACTTTTAGTGTTATGTGGAGGGGTACCGCGCTGGCATTGAAGTTAATGGGGTTTGGGAGAATTTTGGGGTTTTAATTTTGTTTCATTTAGTTGCATTGTTGGATTTACAAATATATCATTTTCTTTGTTTGGATGGGTGGGGGCAGAGCTTAGGATAAGTGTGGTGTGGATTTACGCGTTTTGAGGATTTACCTTAGAGAGAGGGAGTCTTGTAGGGGAGCTTTCCTTTGGGAGAGGCGTGTGCTGTTTTTTTTTAGAAAGGAAAAAAGGGGCGACGGTTCAAAGGAGACGTTGCGGGTGCTTTGTTGTTTTTTTTGGAATTAGTGAGGGTGAATAAAAACAATTGAAAGTGAGAAGCTCAAGCAAATCATCTATAACAGCAACGGCATTGTGACAACCATAGCGACTGAGGCCGTTTCAACACGTTACAGCGCCGCCAGTGAGACTACACCTTTAATCAAGACATGAGTCTAAGAAGGCATGAGCCATGGATAGACACCGCTGTTGCATAATTCACTCAAAGGTTTGGGTAGTATTACCACCTCTGTTCTATTCTCAATGGCCATGACAGCTATCTAGTTGGGGAGAGCGACATGAGCAGGGCTCTAGGTAGACGCGATTGTGATAGAATATTGCAAATGGCTTATCGTGGCAAGTATGAGACATGGTACACTTGTTGAAGCCAGATGGAATCCCTTCTTGTAGACTCTTTTCTCCTAGTTGCTTAGACATGGTCACTAGGCACTTTCCTTTCTTTATGCCTTTTATTTTTAACAATGTTGAAGACCCCTGGAACTGCATCAACTTAAATCCGTGCTGTCACTAAAGGCAGAATAGGGTTCCATCCACCAAAAGCGAATCGTGCTTCAACAGTGAAGAAATCTTTTGTGAAGTTATGAAGCAACTCCACTGAACAGGCACAAGCGCATAAGTACTTGTAATATGTAAACATGACATTTGTGTATTGCACATTGTCACTCTCATCTCGTAATAATGGACATTTGTGTATTGCACGTTGTCTCGTAATAATCTAACCAACAGATGGAAAAGCACAGTCAAACAAAAAAAATATTGAAGATTTTTGTCAAAAAATGCATTGGCCGGGAATCGAACCCGGGGCTAACCGATGGCAACGGTTAATTTTACCACTAAACCACCAATGCGTGATGAACTTGCCTTTAACCAGAGTTGAACTGGTGACCTCCTGCTTACTAGGCAGACGCTCTAACCAACTGAGCTATAAAGGCAGTAAAAGTGGAGAATCGGGGTATCGATCCCCGTGCCTCTCGCATGCTAAGCGAGCGCTCTACCATTTGAGCTAATTCCCCAATTTAAGCTCCCAGTCCGGGAATTGAACCCGGGTCTCGCCCGATCGGTGCAGTTATGCATGACAGGGGCGGATACTAGCCACTATACTAACTGGGATGGAGATGAAACGCCCAACGTGGGGGTCGAACCCACAACCTTCAGATTAAGAGTCTGACGCTCTACCGATTGAGCTAGCCGGGCTGTTGAGGAGAAATGCTCCGCACAGGGATCGAACCTGTGACCTTGGCGTTATTAGCACCACGCTCTAACCAACTGAGCTAGCGGAGCATAGACATTTAAGGGGAATGGTTGCGTCCAGGATCGAACTGGAGACCTTCTGTGTGTTAGACAGATGTGATAACCGACTACACCACGCGACCAATTTAGAGTATGAACTCCTCGCTCCTGCGTGGACTCGAACCACGAACCTTGACGTTAACAGCGTCACGCGCTAACCAGTTGCGCCACAGAAGCTGGAGAATTGCCGCCTCTCGGGATCGAACCGAGTACCTTAGCATCTTCAGTGCTACGCTCTCCCAGGTGAGCTAAGGCGGCTTGTTGAAAAAAAAATTTTGAGGCGCGTAACTATTCATAATTTTTTGAATTTAATTGCTTCCTGTGATTGGCTGAAATTGCTCTCATTTTGGACATGACTAGCGGACGACCTTCACTGGACGACCTCCACTGGATAAACTCTACAAAAGAGATTTTAAGAATAATGTCGTCAATATCTCACCACATCCTAAATCAGAGAATCCTATTTTTGCTCAAAAATACTTCCCTCTGCTTCTCGCTGCCAGCCAAACAATGCCTATTTTTGAGAAGCAAAACCAGTCACATTGTTTAACTTTCCTAATATACATGATGTCATTATTACAGACCATGCAATATCTGCATCGATAACTACAACAATACATTATATCCAAATATTCCTCCCCTCTTTATAACATTCATTCCCATTCTCCAAAATTCCCGGCATGGCCATGATAACTGCACCACTCAACGAAGAAGCCATCAACATCATTTGAAAATAAACCAACCACGAAACCTCCGTCGTCTGAAACTCCTCTATGGCATCCCTCAACGTTGCTTTGGAAACTCTATGTTCCACCACTAACCCAACAGCATCCATCGTCAAACTGAATAGGATCATGATGCACCCACGGACAAAATGTGTACTCGCAGGTAGCGGGCCTAGACATTGCGTCCAAGTGTATTGAGGTGGCGTGGAGGTGAGGAGGAGGGTGATGAGAAAGGCAGAGATGCGACCGCACCATTCTGCAAACATGGATGTGAGATTGGTGAAGGCAAAGCGAATATCATCGGACATCGGAGTGAAATGTAGATTAGGTGGCGACACGTCGATTTTAGGGACGTTAACAAATATCGATCCGCTACCCGTCGAATCGCGATGAGGTTCCTTAGGTACCGTAGAAATACTTTGATGATCGCCATATCCGGGAAGAACTACCTCCTCCTTCAAATTTTCCAAATACGTCCTCTCAACGCTGAGTTGACGAGGATCTCGTTCAAACTGCGACACGCGTTTTTTCTGAAACTGATTGTAAGCGTCACTGAGGACCGGCGCTGTCTTTCCCTTCTTCTCCATCTGCAACCGTCGGAACGCCGCAGCCGAAATGATTCGTGTCATCAGTACAACAATATGCGAGCAAACGACGGAAATAGAAAACGTGGTGTTATCACGGATTTCTGCAAGTAGGAGCCTGGTGAGAGTGTTCCAGTATATCTCTTGGCTAAAGAGAATCGTGAGTACGATATAGAGCAAAAATTATTTACCTGGCGATGAAACGAAACTGCATGTAAGTATAAATGAAAGTGCCATCAACGGTAATAAAATGATGAATTGTAAAAGTAAAAAGTACATACTGTGGTTTTTTTCGACTCTACCTCTTCTGCGGAGTTTGTGGGCTCTTTAACATCAAATACAGTCAACCCTCGGCGATTCAATAGCATGGAAAGGGACTTCATTATTGGGAAACTAACTTTAAATGTTACTATGGCTATTAGACAGAAAAGGTATTATGATAAAAGGCGCAGGTAATCCGGCATACATACCCTATACCAAACATGCATGCTGATCTAATCATTCCAATTGCAGTATTTTCTCCAGTATTTGCCATCCGAGAGAGGGATAGAGTGATCAAGATGACGGATCTGGAAGTCGAATATCAAGTTGAAAACAAGGCATACGGAACGCGACAGAGAATCCTCCCACTTACATGTTGTAAGCCATGACGATCCAAAATACGAGATACTGAACAATGCACGTTTGAATTCTCTTGCTGAGGGTTTGAGCCTCATCCCAGAGAACAAAAGGACCCAAAATAACTGGTAGCAAGGAGACTGGTACAAAGACCTTATAGGATATCTCCACAAACGACATTCTCGTCAACGACCATACTACCGGCCCGATTGCGAGAAATGGGATAGCGAACAGCAAGTAGTCGAGAACTGGGTGAATGAGCACCCTTTTGTTTGAATATGAACTGATAACTCCGATTCTAGAGAAAAAAACGTCAGTGGTTTCGTTTAGAAGGAGGATAGAACACTGACGCCGTCATAAAGTAAAGGAAAAATCCAAACACTTTAGTATCATCAGCGTATGGCGTTCCGTTGTCTGATGCCACAGATCTACTTAAAGAATATTTGGAAGCCAAAAGAGCGATAGCGATCATAATGCTATAAGTTGACAGTGGTCGTAGCATTACAGTCAAAGACTTCATATCTCCGATGGCCTTCGTTATCCATAGCGAAGACGGTGGGGAATCGTTCCCCATGTAAAGCGAATGAGGTAAGAGACCAACCGATTTACATATCTGTATCAACACCGGCTGCAGGTGCCAGTTTAAGGATTCTCGATACGTCGATCTTTTGCTTCACACCAGCTCATGAACTTTTCAATTCGGTTGGCATAGTATTCCTTAAAACAAGGAAAGCAGAGATAATCGCGTTTATTTTTAAGCCGTGACCGAAGCCTAACGAAGCTATAAGTGAGGTGATAATTGTTCTTAAAAATACGGCTTAAAACACAGAGAATAAAGCGAGCTAGCATGTAAAAAGACTTTGCACTCGACAGCAATTTACTTATCGTCACTATATTATATACACCCTCTACAAATATAAAAAATCCACATAAAAACCCAATCCGCATACCCAGAACGAAGAAAAGAATCCGCAACCAGCAAGTGAAACGGCTTGACAGAACCATAAGAACAAAAAAAAAGGAAGTCGACTGCCGTAAGGTGCAACTTAATTAAAAAAGGTGGAGGGGAGGGGCGGGGAAGAAAGGCGTTGAAAGACGTTGACAAAGATAAACTATGCGTTTGGTGCCTTCTTGGTTTTTTCACCGGGAGCTGGGACCTTGCCAATGAGCGATTTCTATAGAATCAAGCGATTAACCCTCCATGAACAAGCATACACCAATAACCAGTAAAAATACATACATGAATATGCGGGATGACACCTTTGAAAATAATAGGAAACCAAAAACCACCGTCAGCATTTTCAAACCCAACAAAAACCCTCACCTCCTCCAGCAATCGTCGCCCTAATCATTCCATCCAACTCCTCATCCCCTCTAATAGCCAACTGCAAATGCCTCGGCGTAATCCTCTTCACATTCAAATCCTTGCTCGCATTTCCAGCCAACTCCAAAACCTCCGCAGTCAGGTACTCTAAAATCGCTGCGGAATACACCGCCGCTTTGGCTCCAACACGGATGTTGTTGGCCGACTTGTGTTTGAGGTATCGGTGGATACGGCCGACGGGGAATTGGAGACCGGCCTATAGGGAGGTGGTGAGTGGAGGACTTGATGGAAAGAACGAGAAGAAAGGGGAAGAGGAAAGGAAGGGAAACGGAGATTGTATGAGAAGGGTGCTCACTCTTGCGGCTCGAGTGATGGGGACTGTCTTTTCCTTCTTTTGGACTCCGGCACCTCCAGAGACAGAGGTGAGAGCAGAGGGGGCACCCGACGGTTGAGACATGTCCAGTTTAAGTTTGAAAAAAAAATTTTAAGTGGCAGATTTGGGAATCGCTGCCTATTTCACGCTAAAAAAAAAAGAACCAAAAAACTCATCACACACCACAGACAACATGTTAAAAGAGGGTAAAAGTCAACACAATCGGCATCCAAAAAATGAAACGCAACATAGCGACAGAATTTAATAATAAATATGACAAGGAAGTAGATGACAAAAACATATTTCCAGCAAGACAAGAAAATGTTAATAAACACTAAAAACAATGTAGAAAAACAGCGCATCCACCCCTTCACCATGACAGATAAAAGCAAAATCTATGAGCGCACATTTCGGCAAGAACCGAGTAGATGTCTTCTAAAACCATTTTTTGAAAAAACCAACAAGAGGTCCACTATTTAAAGATACTGAAAAACGAACGATGACTCAACCCCTCTACTCATCCTCCATAAAACTCAATCCATCTCTCACACTCGTATCTAAAGCCACAATCCTCTCCACATCCACCCACCTCTCACCCCCCAACTCCCCATACCCCTCAGGCGCAAGATGTTTCCTGATATGTTCAAACACAATCCACTCCATGAGTTCCCGTCCCTTTGGAAACTTGATATCAACCTTCCTCACAAAAAAATACCGCGGTTCACGACCAGGTTCGTCCATGCCGATTAAACCACGCGATCCAATATCAAGAACCATGGGATGGTAGGATTCGTAGGAAGGGAAGGTGAGGAACCGCTTTTTGTCGTTGATGGTGCGGGAGGCGAATTTCGGGGTGTTGACGAGGACTAAAGGGTTTTTTTTGGTCATACAATTTAAAAAGACGGGGTAGCTTTACCATAGCAAAAGTATGTCTCATCCGGGATCCAGCTGAGCTCAATATACGCCAACGCCGTCGCAGCGTCGTCCGACTCTCTAAGGTACTTTACGAATTCCTGTGTGAGGATCATCCATTGATGGCATTTTGGGGTTTTCCACCATGTGAAGGGCGGGGAGAGGAGACCAGCGTCTCCAATGTTCATCATGCGGAACATATTGCGTTCAAATTTAGGAACATGAGGTCTTGAAATACGGCTAGCAGATTCGACTAAACGAAAAAGTTAATTTAAAACTTTCGTACACAAGATTGTATGAAGAAAGACGATAAAAACGATAATGGTTGATGAAATATAAAAAAAAATGAACGGAAAATAAAGATTTTCTTTTATAATATGACAATATACGAGCAGTAAAGGAAAAGAAAATTGAGAGAATTAAGGTTGATCCAAAAAATATAAAAATGGAATTAAACGTACCATTATCATCCCAATGCTCAATCCAATTATGGCCCCTATGTTTCTCCATCTCCAAAACCCTATAAATCTCTCTACTCCTCCTTAAAGGGAAATCCTCTCCCGACAAATTTAATAACATACTCCCAATCCGCCAAATCCAACAACTCCCAAAACCCACTCAACTGCATCCTCACCAACGACGAATGTCCCCACAACCCATCAAACCGATGCTTGGCCATGTACACGTTACAAGGTTCCGGTGGATCATTGGGTCGGAGTTTTGCATTGATGGAGGCTTCGCGTTGGTCAATGTAGGTGGCGATGAGGGAGTGGAGGAGTTTCCATTTTTGATCCACGTGAATGAGGATCAGGGCGGATCCGTCGTCGAGTTGGTCGATGAGTTCAACAACATTCTCGAGCATTTTGGGTTCACCGTGGACCATAAGTAGGTAGGCGACCTAAATATTTTGTTGTTTGAATATCGATGAAACAGAGAAATAGCAAAAAAGAAGAAAGAAAAAGCTCGATCATATTTAAACATAAACGGGTCATAAAAAGTGGTCGATAAGCGATATCGACACGACAAAAAAATCAATAACATAAAAAAAAATAATTGTACAAATGAAGCCCGATAAAGAAGGATGACGGAAATTAGTAAATAAACACACCTTGTACTTTCGTCTAGGTCCCGGGATGATAGAAGGAGTGGGTTTAACAGAGGGTATAATAGGGGTCAAATAATTTACAGGATCCACCCTCCTCAACAACTTTGAGTCCGTCAAATTCATAAACGAGTTTGCGCCATCCGCAATTGAATAACAAATCAATCGATTTAAATCCTATTGCCAAAGTTTAGCCAAAAAAAGCAACAAAAAAAATAGAAAGTAATAAATGAACACAAAACCTAAGAATGAAAAGAGGGAACATATATAAAGGAAAATTTCGAATCAACAAATGAACAAAGAAAAAAAAGCGGGAGGTAGCGCGAAAGAACGATGGAAAGAAATTTGTGATAAAGTCTTCACCAGAGAAGAAAAAAAGTGAGTTATCTCACCCCACTATGCAAAGTCCTATACTTCGTCTGCAACTTATCTGTCATCATCTCCGCCCATCCATCCAAAAAACCTCACAAATTCCGCCATAGTCGGATTCCTCTCTGCAACCGTACACCCCCATTCATGAATATAAGCCAACGCATCAAACGTGGCATTATTCAAGCTCCTACATGTATCAAACCCAAACACCCTAAAATACCTCCCCATTGTCGAAAAAATTCCTTGCGAGCTCTGGTTCCATGATATGTGCCTGCGAATATATGTAGGTGGATGCGTCGGGGTGGTGGTGGAATCAAAGTTGAGGTCTATGTGGTGGAGAGGATCGGGTTTACCGGCAAAGATGGAGGGGATTTTGTTGGGGGTGGGTGTCGGGGTTTAGGTTTTGAGGGGTTCTTGGCGATCGTAGGTGAAGAAGAGCTCTTCTTCGTCGAGGATGGAACGTTCTTCATCGTTGGTAAAGAAGACGAACCAAAATGAGGAGGACAGTTATGCCGACCGTTATGATGAGTCGTAGGTTTTTGTTCATGATTACAGTATGTGAACGGGTTGAGAAGTGGAAGAGTATGCGGAGAAAGACAGAGAGGTGAAAATGCAGAGAAAGCGCTCAATATCGTTTGGTATTGCTAGGACTAGGTTCCGGATGGATCAAAGCCAAAGATCCCACCCACTCTTTGAAAAGTATAGCTGTATGCTTATTCAGGAGCTTCCCTCGTGAAGAAGATGCCCCCCTCTTTGATGGCGCAACGGAGACGGACAAACACCGTCCTCTGAAGCAATCCTGTTTAAAAGCCCTTGTTGCAAAAATGGGTGTCTCGAGAAATTGAATTGATTAAATATATCTTGGTAGTGACGATAGGATGACTTCACGCTGCGAGTTACGAACTCACCCCAGTTCTTTCTGTATAAAAACATCCGTCGCGATTTTCATTCTTCAACACGAAATAATCCTCCAGTATTATCATTATTCACAGTAATGTCTAGCAGATTTATCACCCGAGGTTTTCTCTGTACGCTGGTTTGGCCATCATCGACCTTCCTCCCATATCCCACCTTGACTCTCGCTCATCATCGTCACCGTCCCATTCCAATTCTAATTCATTTAAAGCCAATAACTCCGCCCAAACCTTCACCATCTTCCCAACCACGGGCGAAAACACCAATACTTGTATGATGGTGGATGAGCGTGAATATAATTTCGGGTTGTTTAAATGAGTATATGCAATTCGTGATAATGTATATACCGGCTTCTAGAAAGATAACGAAAGAGGAGGGATTCGCAGCGATACTTCGTTTATAGGTAAGCATTTTGCGACGTGTTATACATCAACAAATTAAAAAGATATAGCGATGATCAGTAGTAACCATGATCATGCTTTCTCCAGAATAAATGCGTATGCAGTTAAGCACGGTTCACCTATTTCAGTTTCAGGGACATGTTGACGAGTCAACGGGATTGACCATTTTTAATGGAAGTGTGATCATAAACGTTGTTTTTATTTGCGTATGTTGATGGATGATGGCAGGTTTGCGAATGAGAGCTAAATCGATGGTTGCGGCGTAATTCATCGTCTAACTTACCTTAATATATACGCCAGCCTAATGAAGGGGCAACGCTTTTAGCGATCATGTAGGGATGGAGAAAGTGAGAACGGTGTTATCGACTCGCTTAGTGAATGGTTCAAGCCGTACGTTGAAAAACGTGACCAAAGCGATGATCAAAGGAATGAACGATTCAGGGAAGGAGTGGTAGAGGGATAAGTGATTATGGGGTAGCGCCACCAAAAGGTACGTTGTGGTCGAACGGCAGGGTAATGACGGGACCTTTCACGATCTTACGAGCATCATCATCTGATCATCGTAGAGAGAGCAATGGACAATCGAGTTCGTTGATGCCCTACAGCTGTCAATGCGGTGAGTGGATTACTACTGGAAGTAAGGGTTTTGAGAGCTCCAGGATCGGTTGATCAGCTAGCCTTCCTCGTGATCTCTCCACGTTCACAATCACATTTGACGATGATCCATCTCATTTGATCATACTCTCCTGCACACTTCTATTACGTCTCCATCAATCCCAACCACACACTCCCTCAGCCCTGACGGCTAGACGACCAACCTCCCTCACAACTCGTTGACACCGCCGTCATTCCACTCCAAAAATAGGTTATTAGGCATTGGGTGTGGCGTAGAATATTCCTATTGGTTGAGACGTTCTGTGTCACTCTTATTTTGGCTCTTTCCTGATTCTTTAATCTTTCCCTATAAATAAGGGCCACTTCTTCAGACCTTTCCTCCATCCCTCCTTCATATATACCATCCTCGCATTCTTCGTCTCTCCCTCATCGCTTCCCCTATGAGGTCAATACAAATCCTAGCCACGCACACTTAACTGGGAAGTGCCGTCGCTGGATATGTTATTGATCCTCAGAGGTCTCTGCGTCAATGATCACCTCTTCCCCTCACTCTTACTGCTCCCTTTTTTCCTATGAGGTCAATACAATCCTAGTCATCCTCTCACTTTGTTTTCGTTCGGAGAGGATCACTGGATCTGGATTGATCCTCAGAGGAAAAGGGCTGTATCCTCTTGATCATAATCCTATCCCACCTATGAGGTCAATACAAATCCTAGCCATCTCCTTCAGAATTGTGAAAGGAGATCGCTGGATCTGGATTGATCTTCAGAGATGGGAGGACATACTATCCTTTTCTATATATCAATGAGGACTCCCTCCTATGAGGTCAATACAAATCCTAGCCATGATCTCGTTTTGTTTTTTGGAGACCATCGCTGGATATGTAGTGATCCTCAGAGGTACGGGTTTCTTCACTTCCCTTTTTTCTCTTTGAGATTGTTGACCCTATGAGGTCAATACAAATCCTAGTCAGACGGTCTCTTTGTTTTGGACCATGTCTCACTGGAATTGCATTGATCCTCAGAGGGACCTTTATCTTTTTCGGTCGTTGCTTTAGGCCTCTTTTCTATGAGGTCAATACAAATCCTAGCCAAGCCCTTTATATGTTGAAAGTGCTTCACTGGACTTGTACTGATCCTCAGAGACGGTTATGCCTTTTTGTTTGTTATTTATAGTGTTTTAACCTATGAGGTCAATACAAATCCTAGCCAGGGCGTCGTCTTTTACTTTTGACGCCCTCGCTGGAGCTGTATTGATCCTCAGAGGTGCATCGACGCTGACTAAGTGTTTATTCTCACGATTATAATCTAAATAAACCTATACTTCAAATTCATATTTATTGTTTATGTTCTTTCAATGCTAGGTATTATGACACAATGACGGGTCCATAAATATTTACACTGCGTGAACACAGATCTCACTTACACGCCTCGCCACATATACAGCACTTCAGGGGGCGTGTTAAATTATGCTGTGACCACCACTTTAACAATACTCCCGTCCATTAATCAAATCCCTAACCATTTTAACACTATCCATCCGAATTTTCCCAACAACCTCCCCAATGGTATCCACACTCTCCCCAATCTTCACCACCACATCCAAATTCTGCCACAACACATGCTCCTGCGCATTAGCAGTACCCTCAAAGAGCCACAGTGTATGGCGAATCGCTCAACAGCGCTAAAAAATACGACGGATCATGCAGGACCCTCATGGCGGGTGTGATGGGTCTTTTCATGGTAAGCCAAGTAAGGGAGTACCCTAACGCTGTGACTGTGAAAAGAAGCTGTGTGATCCCACAGATGAGGACACTGTAGCTTGCCCAGGTTTGGAAAAAGACAAAAGACGAGTTGGGCGCGTTAATTTTGCGAGGACATGAGGAACCGCGTTGACGGAATGTTCTTTGGAATGCGGCCCGGAGAAGGATGGCTATGTGGGTTTCCACGCCGGTGTTGAAGAGAGCGGGGTCGATGGAGATGAGGTTTGAGCTTGACCAGTACATGAGGGTACTCATCATGCCGGGGGTTGTTGAGGGGATGTTGTAAAGTTGACCTTGTGTTGATACGGCCTTGATAGCTTGTGCAATGGATGAGATGTTGGCGGTTTGAACTTTATCGATGGATATCAGATCGGAATGAACCAATGCGATAGAGGCTGTTGTACCGTCTGTGAGAAACGTAGCCATGATTTGGGAGTTTTGGAATTGGGAGATGGTTGTAGTGCAGACTGACATGAATTCTGAGGAATAGCCACCGCAGGTAGAGAGTTTGCCGTAAATGGTGGTCAAATTGAGTTCACCGCGTGTCGTTTGATTCATGACGCGTCCAACCATTGCAAAAGGAAAATCACGCTCAATGATACCATTTAGCAAGGTTCGCTGATCTTCAGGAGTAAGCAGACCCGCTTCAACGACAGCTGCGTCGGACACGTTGTAGCAATCACAGTGCGTGTTGATGAATGCAGTGTAGCCAGGTCCGACAATAGTGTCTCCGTCTTTAATAGCGCCAACGAGTTGAGGTCCAAATGCAAACTGCGACCCTTGATCTGTGCAAAGACTTTGAGATCTCATGCAACCCAAAGCATCTCCAAATATGAACTCCGCGACACCCAGAGATGTCTCAATGGATGGGTAAAGACGATCTCGAACTTGAGACGAGTCCAAGAGTATACACGGGACCATATTCGCGATTTCACGTACGCTCTCCACGGAAACACCGGAGGCACCGAAAGGACTAAGTATCATCATGCCTTCCAGAATGATCCAGATCAAAGACATGCGGGAGAGAAGCATTCGACAGGGTGAATTGAGAGAGAGTTGGTTTGAGAAGGCGAATCGCGACAAGGGTTTTTTATGCATAAACCCGCATGAGGCCATACTGTAGCCTTTTGACGTGAGTTTATCAGCTAGAAAAATCGTGGCAGCCATGTCTGCTACGTGAATCGTCACCATGTTCATGACGATGAGAATGACTTGGAGCGATATTGGACCAATGCTTTGAACAAGACTTTTTGACAATGATACATTCGCCCCCTTCTTCATGGCGAATGCCAACCATATCAATAAACTGTTCATAAAGGTCGCTAGCATGATGATGAGAAGCTACTTGATCTTTGTCCCGGTCGTCTCACTTAATTCACGAGAGTGTGGAAACTTGTTCCTCCCAAGAGTTCCAGTGGAACGAGAATGGAGGGAGCCTATACTTTGCTCTTTATCTTTAGGTGATTTGATTCCTTGAATAGAACTCCGCACGGATTGATATCGAAGAGCATCTGTAGACTCTAGATTCCGTCGGCTGGGCCGGTAAGAAGTATTCACCTGGCTTCTTTGCCCTCCATCGCTGGCACTGCTCCCATTCTCCCGAAAGCTGTCATCATCATAAAAATCGTCGTATTCCTCTCCCTCCAAGTCGCTCTTCTTTGACATCATGACGCTGGATTTTGACCACTTGATGTGATTGTCGGAATGGGAAGGGGCGTCTAATCTTGCTAGGATCGTGGGCTTCGTTATAACCTTCTCCATCTCGAGCTCGCGACTGAATGTTATTTTCTGGAACGTTGCGTCAGCATCGCATAACCTCAATTATTGTGCAGAGGAAGTGTTAAGTGTTGGGAACTCACGGGACATGATCCTCCTGGGTTGCCCTCACGTTCTACCGAGAGTCCTTTTTCGATGCTACACTTCTCATCAGGCATGGATACTCAGAGAATAGAAAACGTCAATTGCGCATCACTTCCCTATGGGTAACCTTGCTAATCCGCCTTACATATGCAACCGTAGATCTTCGGTTTTTTTAAAAAAGGTTTGTTGACTCATCTCTCGGGTGAATACTCCAATATTTCCTTGCGGCGGGATGCAAGTCGTTATGACCCGGATTTGAAAATACAAGGTAAAATACAAGGTTTTCGTGTGTGAATATCTTTGGAGTCTGGGCCTCTTGAAATGCTAAGAGAAGCATCCTCCATTCATTTCGTCAAACGTCTCCATACAGTTTTGAATAACAACTTTCCGTCCGACAACGACACTCGGAAGAAGTACTCGACGTTTAGCCAGCGGAGACTCGTCGTTTTTAAAGGATAGTGGTATGAAATAGAGCCGGCGGCGGAGGATTAACGAACAAGTGTTTCGGTGTTCTTGGGTCAAGAGCTAGACTAGATATCTTGGCCATCTTTTCGGTGGAAGTAATAACTCCTTAGACAATTAAAAACAACTGAGCCATCACAATCGCCCTCGTTATAGAGTCATCTGCGATTCATAAATTCTATATTAAACATATTATCTCATTTTTCTAAAGCATATAATCTTACGGGGTTTATATACATACTTGTGTAAATACAATAGAAAGCACGCGGCAAGTAAAGACTCCAGTTTCTGCCAAACTTCTTTTTCACACCCAAACACTTCGTCCGGCTTTAAAGCAATCATTTCCATTCTCCAAAATTCCCGGCATAGTCATCACAAAAACCCCACTCAATGCACAAGCCATCATCGCCATATGCAAATAAACCAACCAAGATATCTTAGTCTTTCTAAACTCCTCCACAGCCTCCTTCAACCCCGATTCAGCAACCCTATGTTCCACTAGTACGCCAATAGAGTCCATAAAAAGGCTCAATAAAATCATGATGCTGCCGCGGACAATGTGTGTTTGCACGGTGAGTGGATCCCGACATCTAGTCCAGGTGTATTGCGGAGGTGTAGAAGTGAGCAGAAGCGTAATAAGAAATGCGGATATTCGGCCGCACCACTCTGCAAAGATGGAGGCGAGGTTGGTAAATGCGAAACGGGTTTCTTCAGAAATTGGTGTGTGAAACTAGACAAAGGTTCTTTTGGCGAAACATCCACAAGAACTGAAGTTGAGTCGCTCTCTTCAACCACCGGTGACAGTGGCTCTTCAATCTTTGTAGTAACATTTTTTGAAAGGTCATACTCTGGAAGGCTCTCTTCGTCCGAAACTTTCAAACTTTTTACCACACTTGCTTTCCGGGTGGATCCGCCCTTGATGGTGACACGTCTTTGAATTTCATTATAGGCTTCGCTCAATATCGGCGCTGTCTTTCCCTTCCGTTCCATCTGCAGACGCTTGAACGTAGCGGCAGATACAAATCGGGTCACCAACGTCACCATGTGAGAGCATATAACGGAAATAGAGAAGGTCGTGTTATCGCGTATCTCGGCGAGAAGGAGTTTGCTCAATGTGTTCCAGAATATGTCTTGACTAGAAAAAAACTTTGATGAGAACAAAATATGGCTTCATCATTTACCTTACGATAAATCTGAACTAAAAAGATTGAATTAATATTCTCCTAATTTGAAAGTAATACGCATCAACTTACGATGGTGCCTTTCGAAACATTTTCTTCTTGCATATTCGTTGGTTCTTTAAACTGATACACTTTTATACCTCGGCGAGTCGCTTGCATCGAAAGGTATCTTAGAATTGGGAAACTGAATTTGAAGTTAGTTTTTTGTAAATACCGGAAACCAGTAATAATATAATTTTAAAAGAATACCACGCACGCAACACCAAAGAGACAGACTGATTTCACCATGTCGATAGCAGTTACTGCCCCACGGCTTGTGATCTGAGAAAGTGATAGAAAGATGAGACTGACCAGCCTGAAGGATAATTTAGAATAAACATCGACGTATTCAAAGAACATACAGGTTATAAATGACTACCAGCCAGTAAACCACTATTGCATAAGGCAAAGGTGAAGAAGCTTGGCGATGCTCAGCTTATCGTCCCAGAAAATAAGTGGACTTAACAAGCCGGGCATGATCGATGCCGCGAGAAACAGCTTATAAGTCGCCTCAACAAATGACATCTTTGTTAGCGACCAAACTATAGGTCCAGACGCAGCGATAGGCGAAACAAGCATTAAGTAGTCTATCACTGTGTTGAACCAGAATGACTTCTTTGAATACAGACTGACGATCACAGTCCTAGTATGCAGAGATTAGAACATAAAAAAGGAGAACAACTTACCTCGGTGTCAAAAAAGAAATACCCCGAAAGCTTTAGTGTCGTCGCATACGGTATCCCCTCCGTCTGATCAATAACAACATTTCCGAGAGTGTACTTGATAGCCAGAAGAGATACCGTCGAAATAATGGCGTAGGTAAAGACCGGTTGTATCATCACAGTCAGACACCTCGCCTCGCTGATAGCCCGACGTATCCATGTCAACGACGATTCTTCACCCTCAGCTCTCATATGAGAAATACCGTGCTCATTGAGAAAAATGTGGGCTACTGCGCCGAGAAACAGTAGCTATAATTCTTAATTTAGAGGGATTTACGTGTCAATCTTAAACCAAATATACGTAAGGGTTAAGAGCACAAGACTTTACTTACGGTCACGGCCATGGGCTAGGGTTTAAAGCAGTTGTTTCCGTTCTAAAGAAGTCCGGGATGCCGAATTTTGACACACGCATTGTGACCTCATATTTCACTACTATACTTACTGCATCACTTCAAGCACTATGTTTCCTGATAGAATATTTTTTGCATACGATTATTGAGGTCATTGACAAACAGCGAACCGTGTAATAAAAGACAAGAAAACGCCAAAAGCTTTTATTTTCGTAAATAAGGTAAACCACCAGTGTGATCAGCTACAGCAATGATTAGAATGTATTTGATGACCAGCAGCAAGATACACGATATGAAGGCGCAAGTGACTATCGGCAGCAGCATCGCCTTTAGCTTCAAACTTCATCTTATGGCTTGTTAACCCAAGATGATGATGTTTTTTTACGTACTCACCCACGACTGTTGGGCGAGGGAAGGGCTTTTCACGACCGCGCCTTTCGTCCTTCCTTGAAGCACGCATTCCCGTTTTCCAATATTCCAGGCATGGCCATGATAAACATGCCGCAAAGCGAACATGTCATCAAAGCCATTTGCAGGTATACGAATCCCGATAACTGAATCTTCTTTAACTCCTTTACTGCTTCACTCAACTTCGCCCCGGCTACTCCACTGTCAATCATAAAGCCCGCGGCGTCTGCAAAAATGCTTCCAAAGAAAACAATGATGACACGGATGAGGTGTGTCTCCACGCTGATTTGGTCTCGGCATCGGGTCCAAGTAAGTTGAGGCTCGGTAGAGGTGAAAAGTAGAGTGAGCATAAAAGCCGATCCACGACCGCACCACTCAGCATAAAAAGAAGCCAAGTTTGAAAAGGCGAACGCGGTTTCTTTAGACATCGGTACAAATACGGCTGTAGATGAGCTAGCTCCGGACTGACTTAGGAGCTGCTCTACTATGATTGTAGAATCATGTTTCTTCTCGCTTTCTATTGTACGCTCTACGAAGGATAACGTCAATATGGTCCTATTCGAAAGAGCCGAACTATCATCCATTGGCTTAAACCGCGGAAGATCGTTTTCGTTTCTATCAGGCTTTGCTTTTGCATCAAACGATATTCCACTTTCTTCCTCAGCATTCCTTGTTATCGAGATAGCGTCCTTCGAACAACCCACTGGAAAGTCTTCTGGTGCTGAAGCCGTCTGAAGCCTTTTTCGTAGTTGCATATTCTTAAAGCTGGCAGCAGATAGGAATCGAGTCGAAAGGGCAACAATATGAGCGCAGACGACACAGATAGAAAATGTCGCGTTATCCCGAACTTCGGCGACGAGGAGCTTGCTTAGAGTGTTCCAGAATATCTCCTGGCTAAGTCAATAAAATCGTTGTTAGGATATTGTATCTTAACCACGATTTTTCACCTAGCAATAAATGTAAACTATCAAAATAAGTCAGTAAACCTGAAGAAATTATGCTTAAAAAAACTTTACAGTAAGAGAAAGGTAGGAGTTTTTAGAAAATGGATCAGTTACAATTATCTTCTTCACGTTGTTTTCCTCCTCAGCATTCGCAGGCTCTGTTACTTGATACATTTTCAGCCCCCGTCGTGATGCCTGCAGAGAGAAATATCTCAAAATTGGGAAGCTATTGTGTTTGCAAAAAAAAGTTTTAGTGGGAGGCAAGAGAAACGCCCATATCAATAAAGCTTCGCCTACCCTATTCCAAATCCGAAAACAGTCTTTCCCATACCCTTTAAAGACCTTAGCCCCTGCGTTTCGGTGGCTGATCTAGACAGTTCAAGGAAAACGAGACCAGCAAACCTGAAATTAGGTTGAGTAATTACGTTCATATACACATCAAAAAAAAAAAAAAAAAAAACATAAAAGAGAATTATTTACATGTTTAAAACAAAAACCATCCATATCGCGGCATATTGAGAAACCCAGAGCTTCAATCTCGCAAAAAGCCTGTCGCCTTCAATCCAATAAATAAACGGTGATCCGCAAATGGGTAATATGCTGGCTCCAAGAAAAAGGCAATATGTAGCTTTTACGAACGAGATGGTGCTAAATATCCAGACCAAAGGTCCAAGCATTATAATTGGGCCGAGCACTAGTAAATGATCCACGTGAGGGTTAAACCAGAACTTCTTTTTCGCATAAAGGTTTGCAATTAAGTTCCTTTATTAATAAATGATAAGATTGAGACCTTGGCAGAACAACTATGCAGTAAAATATAAAGAGGGTTCAGACGTACCTTGGACACAATGTCAAAAAGAAGCCGAAAGCTTTAAGTTCGTCAGAGTATGGCATTCCATCATTGCGATCAAGCACTGTGGCGCTCAAGGTGAACTTAATAGCCAAAAGTAATGCACACGATAAAAACGTATACATGAACGTAGGGCCTGCCAACACCGCTAGACTTTGTATGTCCTTCAACTCTTTTCTGGCGACTCCGAACATCAGTGCTCGACTCCGGAGCTCCTCCTTCATTAAAATAAAAACGTCGAAAGAAAAAAAAAATCTACCGAGTTGATCGTGGAATGAGGAAACCGGCTTCACGAACACCACTTGATGATAATCTAGGTAGCGGGTTATTTGATTTACAGTTACGGAAATCACTCCTCACTTTCCTCAAAAACGGACAAGATCCAAAAGTATACTACCGGATAGCCGCCGCCTCCAAGATCATGCTCAAGTCCAATGCAGTGAATTTGCACGCAAATAAGGGGAAACGCTGCAATGTTAGATGATGAGATAATGTGAAGTTAAGATGGGGCAAAGCTTTTTAAATCAAACTTCCCTTCACTCAAAGATATTATCATTACTTTGACCTTCCATGTCGGCCATCGCCCATCTACCCCTTCCCTCGTTCCTCACTTTTGACTGGCTTTATCAATATCAGATCCAGCTCATGCCGAGCCTAAAGGATTCCGATTGTAACTATTGGCCGCATAAGAAGCCAGTTGCATGCGATGTTCAACTTTAATCACGCTTCGTCGGCAGATGGCCGGTCTGTCACCATTACTCTTTAGCGTAGGATATCCCCCTCGTCCTGTGGGGGTCAAACCCACATGAAGCCAGGGAGGGGGGTGTATGTGTAAACGGAGAGAGAGCACATGAGATGAAGCAGGCGGGGGCAGGCGCACATGACAGGGAGATAGCAGAACAGCGGAATCGAAGGGTGATATTGTAGAAGTGCTCCGAAAAGCAGCTGCACTTCGAACTACACGGGACGATGCATCAAACAGCTGAATAACCGACAATTTCTTAGGACTTTCAGTGTTTTAAGGCGCAAGGAATGTAACGGTCTGAATAACATTACAGAGTGGATTGAAAATGGGTATGATGACGCAGGAGCAGCCAGCACTTCACTAATTCTATGAACCAAGATGTTAAATCCGTATTATATAATTCAAATTAAATAAACAAAAAAAAAGAGTAAGTAATAAAAACTGACGGATAGAAAAGTACATTGCCAAATCAAGCACTTTCCTCGAAAACACCAACAAATTATAAATGATCAAGGCCAAAAAGTAGCATAAAAGGACTGAACCAGAAAAAATCAGTATAACGAGAAACACATAAAATACAAGAATAAAACGGTCAAAAAAACCCTTCACAAACCCCATTTACCCAACACATATACAAAAACCACCCCACAACTCCCAAAGCCCCCGTCCCCACAACCGCAATCCCCGCCACAGCAACCTTTGACAACGTTTCATCTCTTGGCTCCTCCCTTCTCACCAAAGGCGTCGACTCATTCACCGACGGTACCGGACTCGCAGGGTTCACTTGTCTCCAAGCGGCGGCCACCGAGGACTGGGACGACCATACGGGTGATGGTGGTGGGATTCTTCGACGCGCGGCGTGACGGATGATGGCGGAATGGGATTCGATGAGATGGATGAATTGGAGATGGAGGTCAGGGTGGGTTTGGAATATAAAAGTGAGTTGGGGGGTGTTCTGCAGGTTTATGGGGTTAGTATAAGGAAAGTAGAAGAAGGGTTACCTCGTGAATCCATACTGCTGTATTGAGGTTAGAGTGCTGGAAACTTTGGATCAAGGCTTCAAGATAATTATACCTTTAAAAAAAAGACAAGTGAATAAGAAGCAAAATTGGCGTGAGCGTTACCGTTCCAAAACCCCTTCTATCCGAAAACGCTCCTTAGGACACGAATCATATATTAAAAAAACTATAACCACGAACTATTAAAAAACAAAACTACTCACCCATGCCATCCTTTTAAACGCCACCATGAAATCCAACTCGTCAACCACCGCTCCACCTCCCCTCCCTATCCCCCCATACATTGTCATGGACCCAAACGACGGTACCCTCGCCATCTCGGCAGCAGCCGCAACTCTATCGCTCTCACAATCGTCAATTCTCACCGACACATCCATCGGCGTGTAAGATCCAACGGGATTGTCATCAACAAGCGGTCTAACGTTTTTCGGAAGGAACCGTCGAAACCGGTCAATGAGTTCAGGCGGGTATTTGGCGAATAGCGATTTTACGGCGTGGATGAGTTCTGCGAGGGTTATTCTTTAAAAACCGTTAAAAGTGGAGCGGGGAAAGAGAGGATTACTCTTTGATGGTACGTTTTTGGAGGAGATGCATAAACTGGAAGGATTAGCGAGATAAACGCGACAGGAGTTTTCTCCACCTCTGCAAGATCTTCAGAGTCCGAACCCAGGTATTCCGTCAACCAGTGGATATACTCCAACGCCGACCCTTGTCGTTGATGTGGTTGTACTTCCCGTACCATAGCCTTTAAAGCGGGTGACCCAGTGACAGACATGGAGGTCGCCGTAAGCGTCGGGGAATGAGTGGCCCCTCTCATCATTGATGCGCTGATTCAAAAAAAGTTGTCAACAAAAAAGTGTCCAACATGCTGCAGCAAGTCGACTCTGTCCAATCCCCCATCGTCACCCTCTTCGTCTCCAGCGAGGGTGTCTCCTCTGAACGTCGTTTCAATAGAGACATCACCATCGCAACACTCAAGGTACACCCTTCACCGTTCCATACCTTCCCAACACATATATAGGAACGTCTCTCCCCTATCACTGGTGTCCCCCCTTCGACCATGAAGATATCCGTATACGGTCGAACGGCAGGGAGTACCAAGGAATCCATGATATGTCAACTTGCCGATGATGAAAAGATGTTGGGTTTTATCCGTTGGAGGATTTTATGGCGTTGCAGGTGACGGATTCGAATCCGACGAGAGTGAAGGGAGCGTTTACGGATACGAGTCTTGTGGAGAAGTATGAGATGCCGGATGACGAGTATGCAAAGAGGCAAGGTGAGAAGTCTGGTTTTTAGTCGTTTATTCTTTGTAAAGGGCTACCAGGTTTTATGGTTTCTTTTAAACGACCGTTTCTTAACCTTCATTTACCGTTTATTCATCATATTAACCGTTTCTTACCTTTCATTTTACCGTTTATTCATCGCCCCTGTAACCATTTCAATTCTTCATCCTTCATTTCCCTGTTTTCTTTCAAAAAAAGACTCTGTCCTCGCCTACAAGATGCGCCACAAAATCGGTCGATTCGACGACTCCAAGTCAATGGACAGCACGCGATCCGACGATTTCAAAACCGAAGCATCACGCATCAAACCCGGAGATCGATGTAAAGTCTCTCCCGCCTCTGACGAAGACGGTTTTTCGAAAATCGGAACCGTCAAGTTTGTAGGGTTGACGAAATTCAAGCCTGGATGGTGGATTGGGGTTGAGTATGATGAGCCTGTCGGAAAACATGATGGAACGTGAGTTGACCGGTTTTTTTCTTGTTTTTTTCAATTTGAGTAGTTGTTTGTTGGCTTTTTTCAGCGTTGCTGTTTTATCGAGATTGATTTTTTTTGGTAGGGTTTCTGGAACACCTTATTTCACATGTCGACCCAAACACGGCGTCATGGTTCGTCCAAATCGTGTGGAAGTGGGAGAATTCGAGGAAGAAGATCTCTTTGGCGATGATGATGAGATATAATCCAAACAAGTTATTTAATCCAATAGATAATGTATGTTAGAACGTGAGTTGACGATTTTCCTTGTTTTGTGAACGTGCGCCAACGTGATTGTTTCAAACGTTGCGTTTTTATTACTGTTGGAGTAGGGTTTCTGGAACACCTTATTTCACATGTCGACCCAAACACGGCGTCATGGTTCGTCCAAATCGTGTGGAAGTGGGAGAATTCGAGGAAGAAGATCTCTTTGGCGATGATGATGAGATATAATCCAAACAAGTTTTTTAATCCAATAGATAATGTATGTTAGAACGTGAGTTGACGATTTTCCTTGTTTTGTGAACGTGCGCCAACGTGATTGTTTCAAACGTTGCGTTTTTATTACTGTTGGAGTAGGGTTTCTGGAACACCTTACTTTACATGTCGACCCAAACACGGCGTCATGGTCCGTCCAAATCGTGTGGAAGTGGGAGAATTCGAGGAAGAAGATCTCTTTGGCGATGATGATGAGATATAATCCAAACAAGTTATTTAATCCAATAGATAATGTATGTTTGAACGTGAGTTGACGTTTTTCCTTGTTTTGTCAACGTTCTTCAACGTGATTGTTTCAAACGTTGCGTTTTATTATTGTTGGGGTAGGGTTTCTAGAACACCTTGCTTTACATGTCGACCCAAACACGGCGTCACGGTCCGTCCAAATCGTGTGGAAGTGGGAGAATTCGAGGAAGAAGATCTCTTTGGCGATGATGATGAGATATAATCCAAACAAGTTATTTAGTCCAATAGATAATGTTGTTAGAACGTCGTTTTTCCTTGTTTTGTCAACGTGCGCCAACGTGGTTTCAAACTGCGTTTTTATTATTGTTAGGGTAGGGTTTCTAGAACACCTTGCTTTACATGTCGACCCAAACACGGCGTCACGGTCCGTCCAAATCGTGTGGAAGTGGGAGAATTCGAGGAAGAAGATCTCTTTGGCGATGATGATGAGATATAATCCAAACAAGTTATTTAGTCCAATAGATAATGTTGTTAGAACGTCGTTTTTCCTTGTTTTGTCAACGTGCGCCAACGTGGTTTCAAACTGCGTTTTTATTATTGTTAGGGTAGGGTTTCTAGAACACCTTACTTTACGTGTCGACCCAAACACGGCGTCATGGTCCGTCCAAATCGTGTGGAAGTGGGAGAATTCGAGGAAGAAGATCTCTTTGGCGATGATGATGAGATATAACGAAAAAGGTTGTTTAATCCAATAGATGATGTGTAGTTTAGCCCTTTTTGATTCAGTTTCACGAAAAGTGGGGACGTACACCTGCGAAATTGGTGAAAGGGATGGTGATTTTGGGAGCATGATTTATTAAGTCAAGGAATCATTGTTTGACTTCTTTATGGCACTAAAACAATGTTCAATCCAACGTGTAAGGCGGTAACCCCCCAAACAAAGAGCATCAAAATGCATGATAAACAACAAAACTATCAATCCACGTCCCTATAACCCTCCACTCGACCTCTCCACAACATTCCCTAACGCTCTCACACCCAAACCAATATCAATCCACGTCCCTATAAGCCGGCACCCCCTCCACACCTCTCCACAACAGCCATCACAGAAGCTCTCACCCCCCACCAACCCCAAATCCCCATCTCATCCTCCGTCATCTCAAAAAGCCGCTTCCCGTCCACGCCTCGATTCCAAAACAAGAAAAAGGTTAAAAAACGTCAAAGGGGGGGGGGGGGGGTACCTTGAAACACGGCGACAACGTCCTCCGAAAACCCGCAAGACCGTAACCATGCGACGACGTGATGTGAAGACCAAAGGGTGGGGTCTGTGGGTTGGGTTTGTTGAGGTTGGGTGTGTGGTGGTTTGTCAAACATGATGATGGGGTTGTTTGTGAGGTGGATGGGTGGATTGGGTTTATGGGAGGGGATGGAGGGGGGTTGACATGGATGGGGTTGGAAGGGATGATGCGTTCGATTGTGGGGGAGGGGATGGAAGGGGGTTGACATGGATGGGGTTGGAAGGGATGACGCGTTCGATTGTGTGGGGAGGGGATGGAGGGGGGTTGGAAGGGATGATGGTGGTTGAATGGGGTGTGGAGACGAGAGGGGTGTTGGGGTGTTTTAGGATGCGATGACGACAATACAGGAGAAAGGTGAGGATGGCGATGAGGATGACGAGAGATGTGAGGGAGAGGGAGAGGATGAGAGGGAGGGGGGAGAGGATGAGGAGGTGGGGTGGACTGGATGTTGTGATGGAGGGGAGGATGGGGATGGTGATGGTGGTGAGGGATGGGGTGAAGGTGGTGGAGGGTGAGATGGTGGTAGAGAAAGGTTGGGTAGAGGATGGTGGGGAAGGTTGGGTTGGACAATCTTGGCGTTGGGTTCCAAATCTGTATGGTGGTGTTAAAGAAAGGGATTAGGGGGATGACGATCCAAAGGTGTGAAAGGGATTAGTGGGGTTGACGTACGTGACGGTGGCTCCATCTCCGACGCCAGGTGGAAGGGTGCCAAGGAAGCAGTTTTCGTCGAGTCGGAGGGTTTGGAGTGGAAGACGAGAGAGGGATGTAGGGATGTATCCTGATAGATTGTTGGATTGGAGGTTGAGGGTAGATAAGAGGGGGAGGTTTCCAAGAGAGTCTGGGATGGGGCCGTTGAGGTTATTTCGGGCGAGGTCGCTGAATAGAGAATGAGGATGATGAAAACAATTGAGGGGCTTACAGGTCTGTGAGTTTTGAGAGAGAGCCGAGGGAGTCTGGGATGTTGCCTGTGAGGATGTTGGAGGATAAGATGCTGGTTGTTTTGGGTTAGTGGTGTTTAGATGAAGATGGATGGGAAATATTACAGTTTTTCGAGGTTTTGGAGGGATCCTAGGGCGGTTGGGATGGCATCTGTGAAGCTGTTGGATGAGAGGTCCAAGGTTTGAAGGTTGGTGAGTTTAGAGAGGGAGGATCCGGGGATGGCATTTGCGAGGCGGTTGTTATTGAGAAGCCTTTTTCGTGAAATGTGTCATTATTAGATAAAGAAAAATGATGAAATAGAGGACATACAATAGGGAGAGGGATGACATTCGATCAAAGTGTCTGGGAGAGGACCGTTGAGTTGATTATTGTTTAATCTCATCTCGACGAGATTGGTGAGGTTGCCGAGGGTGTCGGGGATCGCATTGGAAAGACGGTTCCCACTTAGATTGCTTAAAAGGAAACGAGAAAAAAAAATAAAATGAGCTACATATTTTAATATACAACGTTAATGAAAACTCACAGGATGCGGAGATTCGACAATGAGCCCAGAGAATCTGGAATGGAGCCTTCAAGCGCATTCTCTGATAAATCTCTATGAGGTTGATGGAATGGGTGAGTGATAAGATGTGGATGGGAGGAAAAGAAGGCTTACAAGAGCCTCAATCTGGTCAAGGTGTTGAATGAGGATGGAATGGATCCAGAGACGCGCACGTTCTTTAAGATCAAGGATTCCAGACTTGTTAATAGATTGAGGTTGGTGGGATGCACCAGTCAGATTACTATTATTATATAGATTAAATAATGATAATAATAGATATATATTATATTAGAACAGGAATAGAATGAGGAATAGGAATATATAGGAATAATACTAATAGATACATACAGTTGAATGACTCTTTGAGTAGTAGTGATGGATGATGATGATGATGGTGGATCACATGTGACAATGTCAGTGCTTAACTGACAGCAAGAGTTGTTGTTGTGTGAAATATTCAATAAATGATATTTCACCGTAAGCATATTTCCCAAGATGCTATATGTACGGCTTTTCCTTTTACCCCCTCCTGCTTGTACACTAACGAAGCCTTTAGGATTCGTCATGGTAAGTCTTAACTTACCTTATACGGTATTCAGGTTTTCCCACGGCATTGTATATATGTCGCCGTCGGGTTTTCCCTGTTTACCGCCCTTTTGTATCTTGGGACTTTGTATTATTTTGTACATATCTCTTCTTTATCCCCTCGCTCATTTATACCCATTGTTTATATGTTTATTTATTCTTTGTTTATGTTTATGTTGAGCGAGAGGGTCTTACAAATAAAGATAGAGAAGTTGTCCCATCCCAAAACCTGTCCCCAGTCCTGTCCAGGTCCAGGTCCAGGTCTTCTCATATACACACGCGCCTACCTCTGGCACCAAGGTTAGTATTAAGTAGTCTTACCAGAAGGTGCCTCCGTCAGGTCCTCGGACACACCGCGTATGTTCCGTGGCGTTGGGTGATCGGCTGCCGCAAAGCCCCGATCAGCAAACCCCCCTTCGGCTCACGGCCGGTGAGATGGAGTATCAACGCAGCTTCCCCTCGTCGTCGTCGTTTCGGGTTTAGAGATTGCCCTTAGCATCGGGAACGCTAAGGAAACGCCTTTACCGCCGCGATGATCGACGGAATGGGCAAAAATGGTTGTAGGAAGACTTACTTGAAAACACCGCAGCTAAGTATCCTTTATTTCTGGTCCCGTGCTTGTATCCACCCTTATTCCCTTTACCTTTCGTTTATTCCCGCTGATCATCATTGAGCTCCATTCTTTCATGCTCTGGACATTGTTTATCTTTGTCAAGTACACTAAACTTTATTTATTTATGTGTAGACGTTCTATGTACCATTAGAAGGTACTAGTCCTATCGAAACTCCTACCATACCTTCGGATACGTGGTAGGAGGCCGTAGTTTCACAGTTGTTCATAGTACTATTAGCACTCGGGTGTAAAGATCTCTGGGAGCTCTTTGGAGAGGATGTCACAGTCACTACTAGTACTACTACTCATTATTATCAATAATGAAAATGAATGAAATGTATAGTATGTGAATATGTATGTAGAAAGTAGACGACTGTTCATGTTCTATTTATACATTAGTGTCTTTTTATTTTATATTATACACTACGACATGACTGGGTGAGTGCCAGTAGTGTTTGTTCATTTATATATAGTGTGTGAGAAGAGGGAGAGAGACAACCTATAGTATTTACATATATAAACAAATACTGGGCTACTTTATATCTTCATGTCTTCTTGTTTTATTTATGTGAAAGAAAATAATACTATTACTATTAGTGCAGACACCTCTGTGCTACATCCAGGGTTAGTATCATCACTCTATATACTAATAGGGAAAAATTCTCTTTCACACAAAATCCAACCAAAGTGAGTTCGGACACGAGGAAGAGATCGCTCCCAGACCCATCACCCCCTGCACCTCGCAAAGCCAGGCAGCTCACATCTAAACCTGTACTGGACTTCTACTCTCTTCGACTAAGCCTCTGGAAGAAGTTGGACAAACGATCGATCACTTGCCCTAAGTGTTCAAAGGTCCCTACCACCTGGTCCTCATCCGGAAGAGCTGGCACCCACAATATTCGCGGTGTCCAGTACCACGTCTTCCTCTGTTCCAATTGCAACGAAAAAACCAGCCTTCAAATTATCCTGGATCACAACTCATCTCAACCTCACGTCGTCCGACCTCAGCAAAACAGATAAACGACGCCCAACTAACCTCCCCATCCTCAATCCCGAAGACCGCATCACCGCCGCAACTACGCCCCCCAGAATCACCCCCCCGACAACCACCCCCAATTCCTTCCTCACCCCACAACCTAAACTCAATCCATCCAACACAGCATCCCATAAACCCCTCCATCCCTTTTTCAAAGGATCACTTGACAAACCCCTCCCCAACCATCATCAACATCTTCCACCCATCCCACCTCAAAACCAACAAGGCAACCCCCACCCACCACGACATACCTTGACACCGACGGCACTACCATGGATACCGCCTTCGTCACTTTCATCAAACCATACTTGCCCTCACCAAAAGAGTTGATGAGCTCCAACAAACTAACGAACAACTTATTCGCAAGTGCGAAGAACAGGACCGCGAACTCGCCAAACTTCGCGAAACGGCCTCCCACCCTGCCACTGACCCCCCCCTCGAGAAGAACCCTGAGACCCCCACCTTCCCCGATTCCTGGAAGGAATCCATTACCGCCCTCATACAATCCATCTTGAAAGAAGCCCTTCCTAGTATCACTACAACCCACTGAACAGGGCAAAGGACCTGCTATCGACCATCACTCCCCAACTAACACAACTAACAACACGCCCGCTACTAACAAACAAATCACAGATATTCAAAAAGACCCCTCCCGACGACAGAGACCCTGCTGAGCTCACCTACGCAGACGCGGTGCGTAGCGTCTACCACGGAACAGCCAATGACACCGTCGCTGCTCGAATCCTCGCCAATCGTCAACTCCGTACCAACCAGCAACCCCAACAACCCCAACCTCACTTCGCAGAACACCTCCAGAACATATATTTCGAGGCCAACATTCCCCGCCACCTTAAACCCGTCCGCGTACAACTTATCCGCTCGCCCTACGTAAATTCGGCATCACCAATGGCGTAATCGACATGAGCTTCGTGGGGAATTCCGTCGTCCACCTCCTTATCGGACGAAACGCAACGTGACCACATTGAAGAACAACTCTCCAAACAAATGCTTCTCCTCCGCAAC
The DNA here is from genome assembly GCA_025449115.1 of Chytridium lagenaria. Lineage (NCBI taxonomy): Eukaryota > Fungi > Chytridiomycota > Chytridiomycetes > Chytridiales > Chytridiaceae > Chytridium > Chytridium lagenaria. Next base: position 60,434 of record JAHLKC010000114.1, read on the forward strand.
TTTGACCCCCTCGAACTACCCCCCCATATTGCTGAAGCGCACAAAGATGACCATGACACCACTGCACTCCTCAAAAACGATGCTCGGGATTTCTGCGTTAAACGCCTCGCCGTTCTCCTTAAAAGATCTGGACCTTCTAAACGCATTGGCGTACTCCAAGAATTCCCGTCCTCGATCCAGACCGCTGCTCTCGAAATGGCTGGCCTTACTCTCGCCACGTACCCCCGCCGTCGCCTCAGTATTGGATCCTTCATCCCACGCCTCTCCATCCCCACCCCCTCCAACATCGCCGCAGAAACCTCCCGACCCCAAACCTCCTCCTCCTCCTCGAGCACAAGGATGAATACCGATGTTTAATCACGACCCTGAAGAACCACTCCTCCGCATTGGATTCCAGAACATTAGAGGCCTTTCGGGGCGCGCTGATGATCTGTCGGACACCTGCAAACAACTAAAAATTGATATACTAACCACTGTAGAAAACCTGGCTCCTCCCAACACAAACCCCACCGCTATCCAACGTCATCGCCAACTCAACACACACTCCTCCACCCAACTTCCATCATGGTCGCCTCGCCCAGAAGGGCGTCCTTACCGTCAACTCATCTCCACGACCACTCGCAACCCAAGTTCTTGCCTCACCTGACGGCGGCCAATGGACCGCCGTCAAAGTCGGCAACCTCATCCTCATCACTGCCTACCTCCCTCCACTCATCACAACCCCTCACATCATCCCCCTCCTCCTCACCTCCTCACCCAATTCCGTGACACCATCCTGGCCCAGCACCCCGACGCTCCCTGCATCATAATAGGAGACTTTAACACCCGCATGGGACTATACACCAACGATCATCAAATGTGCCCTCATCAACACCGACGTCAATGGATGATGGACTGGTTTGACGACCCGGATTGGAACTGGATAGCTCCCACAACAGGACGCTGGACTACCTTCTCCCAGAATGGGAAAAGTATTACGGATTATGTATTCGCAAACGCCGCTGCCCTCACCCTACTCCCTGTCCTTACTATACATGAACATCTAACGCATGGCAGCGACCACTGTTTTATTTCTCTCTCCATTTCCCAACCAGGTAACGTCCATAAGCCGCCGTTCCAACGCATCAACATTAAGAAACTTCGACAAATCCCAGAAGACTTCAACACCGCCCTCACCCAACTCCTCCTCCCCATCATACCCCAACTAACCGATACCTTAAACACCATCCACATCCAACGCCAACAGCAGACCCTCCTCCCCATCGCCACCCGCCAAACCGTTGTAGACCACGCCAACACCCTCATCACCGACGCCATCACGGAAGCTGCCGTAGCCACAGGAGGCATCTTCAAGTACTCAGGAACTTACGCCCCCAAAGCCTTCCAAACAGATTTTCTCTCCGACCTACGCCAAAAAGCCCTCGAAGCCCACCTCGCCTGGCTCCATGCATCACCCGCCGACCGCCAATACTGTTGGCTCCGCTGTACCTCCGCCAACCGCTTATACCGTACCGCGGCGCGCAGACGAGGCCTCAAACACTTCCGACTTCGCGTAGACGACCTCGCACGAGACCACACCACCGCCATCAAAGTCATCTCCTGCAAGAAGGCCAGAACAGAAAGAACCTCCTGCGCCCTTGACCCCAACAAGCTAGAAGACTACACCAACTATTTCTCGACTACCTTTGGCGCACCACCATCAGGCACGGAACCTCCCGACAACGAATACCTCCACCTCACCGATCCACAACGTCCCCGCCCCCAGCCGCTCTCCCCCCTGGATATCTCCCGACATCACTAAAACCGCACTCACCCACTCCCCATCCGGAAAAGCTGCCGGAGGCGACGGCGTCTACGGTGAAATGCTATCCATTGCCGCCACCACCCTCACCCCAGCCATTACCCTCCTCTTTCAAATCATCGCCTCCTATCTATGCATTCCCTCCCCATGGCAACACGCAAATGTCGCTCTCATCTATAAAGGCAAGGGCCCGAATACTAATGTTGCCAATTATCGCCCCATCTCCCTCATGTCCATGCTCAGGAAGACCTTCGAAGCCATCATCCGACCTCCCCTCGACAAACGTATCGTCCCCACTCTTGATAAAGCCCAAGGGGGTTTCCGCGCCGGCCGATCTAGTCTCGAACAAGTCATGGTCTTGAACGAAGCCATCGCCACAAAACCAGATCTTACCTGCGTCTACCTCGACATTAAGGCCGCATATGACACGGTGGACCGCCGTATACTTTGGTCCCGTTTTTCTTTACTCCTTGGAACTGTTTTAGAAAAAGATGAAACTGACTCTACTCTTGTACCCCTCCTCAGAGCCCTTTTTGACTTCAATCTAGCCTTTCTCCTGGTCCTCGGGCACAAGTCGTTACCAATACCGGTGTTGAGGGGTCTTATTCAAGGTACTCTAGCTGCGCCGGTTCTTTTTAATTTTTTTATCAACCCCCTCCCATCCCGACTCCGCACTCTCCCCATAAATATCTTCCCCTTCACACCCACATCCGTACTATTAAATAACTCCCGTTTAAACTCCCTCCTCTTTGCTGATGATATTGTTCTCTTCCACGTATTACTCCCCATCCTCCAAATCCTTCTTAATGAATGTTATGAATGGGCACAGTCGGTGGGAATCTGCTTTAACGCGACGAAGACCATTTCAGTCGCGACGAGACTTATAGCACCTCCCCTTCGTCTTGGACCGGACCCCATCACACAGAAGGAACTAGCACGTTATCTAGGGATGATGATGGGAGGGCGCGGGGCCGACGTAGTCGCCTCGCTCCTCCCACGCATTGGGGCAGCTCGACGAATGGTAGGATGGCTGGGAGCTATTGGGATGAACAGTATGGGATGGCGCCCTCAGATGTCAATCCGGATTTATAAGACTCTTATCAGACCCATGATGAATATGGCCTCGCCCTTACGCCTCTGCCAAAAACAACACACCGACCAACTGCAACGCGTACAAAACGCTGCTCTCAGATGTCTCTTTGGTGTCTCCTCTAAAACCAGCATCCCCGCCCTACATCTCCTCTCCAACCTTCCCACCATGGGCCTCCCGTAACCACACCCTCAATGCCTCCTTCTATTTTCGATTACACCAATCCAACGATATCACCCATCTGGCCGTGACCTCCTATCGCGGCCGCACCATCCTCCCCGACCTACATCAATCCTTCATCTCTCAATCCAGCCGAAAAAACCCACTCTGGCCCCTCCTTACACCCTCACTCACCCCATTCAACCAAAACCCGCTTATTGTGCCGCAACGAGTGTTTGTGGTAGGCAGGCCCCCTAAACTCACCGCCGCCCTTCCCCCCCTTCTTCTCGACACCTTTCACCAAACCGACCTTACTACCCTCCAACAACAATCCACCAGTCGCACCGGACGCCTCCTTCCCATCCTCAAACGCGGCAAGCCACACCCCATTATCTCCTCCTCTACATTCCTCCCCCGACACCACCAACGACCCTCATCCAATGGCTTCTAGGAGCAGTCGCCCAGCACCAGCCATGCTCCCGATGTGGCCCCAACGTTGAAGTATCCCGCTCACACGCCATCATATGCGCCAACATCTCCAACCTCCTTGCTCCTCTCTTCCCAAACATCCAGCCCCTCCCATCCCCAGGTTCCACTATCCTCGACACCGCCATCTCCTCCCTCAAATACACCGCCCACAATATTCCCAAAATCCGCCTGGTTGTTGAAGCCATCGAACGAATCCGCACCACTCTCCTCGACCTCACCCGCACCCGTGACATCCTTTACAATTCAGTGGCCGAAGAGACAGCGGAATGGCTGGCTGAAGCCTCTGCTCCGGGAATCCTCGCCAACGCCCAACGACTCCTATCAGTAGCAGCAATTAACCAACACTGGGAGCAAATACCGGAATACGCAGACCCACCGAACTAACCCCATAACATTCAACCCCACTCCCCACACTCCCTTAGTATTTGTATTCTTTTTAGTCGTAGCTATTAGTAACTTGACAGGACCCCAACACACCGGATGGACGACCCAACCCCACAGGACAAGCATTCCTCCACATCTTCTTATCATTCTCCACCAATTTTCTCCTTCTATTCATATATGTACACGGATTGTCGCCCGGCTAGATATGGTTCAATCCTGAGGCTGAGGGTTAACAGGGCTTGCTTCCGTTTCTTACTTACTTACCGTTACCTACTTTTATCTTTCATCTACCCTATTTTCTACCGTTGTGTTTCCTTATTACCATTATGTTTTGGATTATTTCACCCCTTGTCTGTTTTTCCCAAAAATCTATATCCCCTCTACCCCCGTCATGTATACTTTGTTTTGGAGTTAAGACTAACCTCCGGGGGCTTAACAGAATATATTGAAATTATACTAATAGGAATATATAGATATGATTATGTAATACTAATGAGAGAACCCAAGTGCTTGGATATATAATGTATATGACATTTCATGTTACACTGCTGACTCTCTTATCGTGGTGATGTATATTAGTTTATGGTGATATGAATGTATGTATGATGCTTATCTCCTTTCTATATATTATATAATTAATTCATTCATATTATTATTCTACCTAATCACTATTACAACCTGACTGACTATAGGTAACAACGTACTCGCAAGAGTCCGTCATTCCTCATTTCACATCTATCTCTGCTCAGCACCCAACAACAACCGACACTGTAGAAACTCAACATCCCTGACTCCTCATTCGGACAACACATTACTACCTACCTAGAACAATGCCCAACAACTCATCTAAAGGCAGTCGCTCTTCAAACAGCCAATAAGGCACAAGGACTCTGAGGAGCATCTCTTTGTCACAGATGATATCGTTTCTACTAGTGCAAGTGCCAATAAGGGAAAAGAGTCTACTCCTTCTACCACGTCGTCTGCGGCTATTCCCGTCACAAAGAGCTCGGCAAAGAGAATGACGTATGTCCTTTGAGGTTTCCCCTTATCTCCACAAGACCTTTGTTTTTTTTTTTTAACTCGACTTTAATCCTTCCCAACAAGAACAGCTCCATAGATCACCTCAAAGAAAAGGCCCTTCGAACTTTTAGTCTCCCTGAACAGCCTAAACCCCCTCATCTCACCATCACTGCAGACGATTGCAGCACCACCGCCTCCAAAGACATCAACTCCTCCTCTGATGACTCATCCGACTCTGACCATCTCAACATTGAAGACGACGACGCTAGCTCTGACGACGACGATGCAAAGCACAGAAGCCGAAGAAGAAGACGCAGAAGGAGAAGACAAGAACAAGAACAAGGTGGATTCCAAAGACGTGGACAGTCTGTCGGAACCTATCTCTCAAAATCTTTACTCGCAACCTCATTCGGGGCGACCCTTTCGTGAGTTCCCCTATTTACCTTGAAACAAACCCCCCATCCTCACCTCTCTTCCACACCAGCGCCGCCCGTCGAAACTCTGTTTTTGCCACTGCCCGTCAAATCTCCCGCGCCCAAATGCGAGGCATGGCCTCCATGGCCGCCACCACCGCCAGCACCATGACATCAGGGCACGACCAAACCCTCATTGACCCTGCGACGCTCTACGGTACATCTCCTTCTTCCCATCTCTACTCTGCAGTGGCGGATGAGGACCCAGAGTGGAATCAAGGTGGGGGCGTGACGGCTGCGAGTGCGTTGGTGGAGATGGGGGGCAGTGGGAAGGTGCATAAAGAGGAGATGGAGGGGAGTTCGACGATGCAGAGTATTTTTAATACGGTGAATTTGTTGTTGGGGTTGGGGTTGTTGAGTTTGCCGTATGCTTTGAGGGTGAGGATTTCTGTAGTGTTTTGGTTGTTCATTTTTTTCGTTGTTTCTTACGCGCTTCATATCTTTTATATTACATTGCTTTTCTGTACCCTTATTTTCTTATGCATTTTATATCTGTCTTACTACATTGTTTTCTGTACCCTTTATTTCTTACGCGTTTATCTCTGTCATATTCCATTGTTTTCTGTACCCTTTATTTCTTACGCATTTTATCTCTGTTCATACTCCATTACTTTCTACACCTTTATTTCTTACGCATTTTATCTCTGTTCTTATTCCATTTCTTCCTTCTTAGTGCGGAGGCTGGATCCCTGGCCTCACCATCCTCATCTCCACCGCCTTCATTACCTCCTACACCGCCTACATCCTCTCCCGCTGTCTCTCCCTCCGCCCCGGCCGTCTCCTCGACTTTGCCGACATAGGAGAACAAGCCTTTGGCCCACACGCGCGTTCCATTGTCTCAATCCTCTTCATCTCCGAGCTCTTTGTGACCTGCGTCGCCTTTATCATCCTCATCTCTGACTCTTTGAACGCGTTGTACCCGACCTTCCCGATGTGGGGGTGCCGCCTTGTGGCGTTTGTGGCGTGCACGGGGAGCACGTTTGTGAGACAGCTCAAGTATATTAGTTATGCGAGTTTGGTGGGGATTGCGGCGAGTTTTAATTTGGTGGTGGTGGTTGTTTTGGATGGGGTGATGAAGAGGGAGAGGCCGGGGAGTCTTTGGGAGGTGGAGGAGACGAGGATGGTGCCGAGGCATTTGGGGTCGATTAGTCTTGCTTTTGGGATTGTTATGGCGGGGTTTGCTGGACATGCTGGTATGAGTTCTGTTGTGTTTTTTTTTTTTTTAATTAATTTTTCTTTGTTTCTTGATGGGATCTGCTTTTTTTTTTTTGTTATCAATTTTTTATTCTTTCGGTTCTATACCTTTTTTTTCTTTCTTTTCGTATCTTGCATTCTACATTTTATCCGTCGTTCTACCTTGCATTCTGTATTTATTTCCGTCGTTCTACCTTGCATTCTGTATTTATTTCAGTCGTTCCTTTATCATATCTCCATTTTTTGTCCTTTTCTTTTTTCCATGCTACATTTATTTACATCGGTCCTAACGCTTCTCCTTTTTCCTATCTTGCATTCCACAACTTATCTCCATCGTTCCTTCTCACCTCTCATTCCTCCTCCATTTCATTCCACATCTTCTCATTCGCGGCATCCCCATCTTCTGATTCTTCTCATTCCCTCCATCTCCATCTTCTCATAACTATTCCACACCTCATCCCCCATCTTCTCCCTATTCCGCATCACATCCCCATTCTCACTCCCCACCTCCAGTTCTCCCCAACATCTACCTCGACATGAAAGACAAGACTCGCTTCCCACACGTCCTTGCCGTCAGTTTCTCGATTGCGTTATCTCTTTACACGCTTGTGGCTGTATGTGGGTACGCCATGTTTGGGGAGATGACGTTGGAAGAGGTGACGATGAATTTGGCGGTGCCGGGGAACAGTGTGAACCCGTTTTTGAATGTGGTGACGACGGGGTTGATTGCGTTTATACCGATACCAAAGTATGTGCTTTTTTTTTTTGTGCTTTTTTTTTTTTTGGTGTGCTTTTTTTTTTTTTTTTGGTGTGCTTTTTTTTTTTGGTGTTTTTTTGTGGTGTGTTGGTTTGATGGGAGGGGGGCGTGGTTTTTTTTTTTTGTTGGTGTTTTCGTTGGGTTTTTTCTTGGGCAGGCGGTTTTCCCCTTTTTTTGTTAATGTTGTTCTGTCTATTTTTTGGAGTTGGGCTTTTTTGGGGTTTGTTTTGTATAGTCACTTTTTTAGACTTTTAACATTTTTCTGACTCCATCATCGCTCTGTTCTTGTGATTTTTTTTTTTTTTTTTTTTTTTTTTGGGGGGGGTCATTTGCTTATCCCCTTTTTATCAATCTGTTTTTCGTCGTCTCTTTTTTGGACTTTGACCGTTTACCGACTTTTGTCACTATTGTTCCATGGTCTCTTTCAAGACTTTTACCGTTTTTCTTATCGACTTTTGTCATTTTTTTTCCATCGTCTCTTTCAAGACTTTACCATTTTTCGATATTCATCACTCTTTCTCAATCATTCTTTCCAAACCTAACCAATTCCCAACCCAGATACGCACTCACCATCGCCCCCGTCGCTCTCGCCCTCGACCAATACACAGGTCTCATCCTCCACCGTCACAACCTCCTCTCCCCAGCCCCTCCCCGCCCCCCCTCACAAGACCCACACCTCCACACGCACGCAGGAGGGTCCCGACTTTTGTTGACGCCGCCGCGTGGCGTTCAGCTTGTTCTTCGGACGGTGTTGGGGGGCACGACGGCGGTGCTGCCGTTGTTGGTGCCGCATTTTGATGTGGTGTTGTCGTTGTTGGGGTGTGTGTTTAGTGTGAGTGTGAGTGTTGTTTTGCCGGCGGCTTGTTATTTGAGGTTGTTTGGGGGGTGGGAGGGGCGGGGCGGGGGGGAGGGGAGGCCGCTTTTGGGGGCGGGTGGGGTGGGTGGGGCGGTTGGGGCGGGTGTGGGTGGGGTGGTGGGGGTTGCGGGGATGAAGGGGTGGGAGAGGGTGGTGTGTTGGGTGTTGGTGGTTGGGGGGAGTTTGGCGGCGGGTGTGGCGACTGTGGGGAGTTTGTGGCCGGGGGTGAGACCGGTTTGATGGATTTGTTTGTTTGATATTTTGTTTTTCCGTATTTCTTTTTTTTTTTTATGATTTCTTTGGTATGTTTTTTTTATACAGTGTGGGCGTGTTTTTTTGTTGAGGTTTTTTGTTTTTGTAGAATTGTGATGTTGTTTTTTTGGGGTGATGTTGTGGATGTGGGTTTTCTTTGGATGTGGAGGGAGGGTGGAATGGAGATGTGGATGTTGATGAGCGTGGATGGTAAACCTGTTGTGATGATTGTGTGGGACGTGAAGAAATGATGGTTTTTATAGTTATTTAACTCAATGTGTATTAAGATACGTGAACCTGTATAACAAAAAGGTGGAGGGATGTCTGGGTTGAGCGGAAGCGACGGTTTAGCGTTGTGGTTGCCTGTTGTTTCGTTAAACCGTTCGCGACTCTCATGCATCTCTCGGACTAAACACAACTGCCGAGCCATTAGAAAGTCATACCTGTAACCCTCGAAGAAGTCATGACGGGTCATTTAAACTCTAGGAATTCATGATATTGTAGGTCTTTGATGTTTTTGGGAGCTTCTGGTGACGTGACTTGTAACATGTGTGGTGGTGGGGAAATTGCTGTGACGGATTCGTTTAGATGGCCAACCATGCCGCATGATACTGTAATTCTTGGTATATATTTTAGAACGGAACTGAGATTTTAAAGAAAGCGTGTCAAGGAGGTATTCGCGACGCCACTTGCATCTGTGCCGACGGGGAATGGCTTGACGGATTCGTTGAGATGGCCAACGATACGGTTTTCGAAATCTACGTCACGCCTTCATGATGATATTGTCGTTTTTAACATAAATCTTAGATCAAGGAAAGATATCAAGGTATTCGGCAGGTAATTGCTATGACGAATTTGTTAAAACGCACGCCAACCATACAGTTTCCGAATCGAGATTGGCACTGAAATTACTTTTACCTGTCTTTGTTGGAGATGAGCGTTTCGCTTGAGATTCTCGGAATTTATGTTTGGTACAAGTGCGCGTATGGGTATTCTTTGTCGCTTCTTTACTCTCGTTGACCTTTGGAAAGACATTGATCCTTTGTACTTGCATCGAGCGAATCGCTGTGGATGGGCTCGTCCACCAAAGGGCTACAGGCGCTGCTCCCAGTGCTTGTACCCGACATTGTGGTCAAAGCATGTAGACCAGAGTTGGCGAGTGACGAAGATCTATCGCCAATGAGAAAGACGTTGAGAGTGCCAGGGCTTCTTTCATGTGTTGGGGTTGTTGCGATTCTTGACCTTTCAGGCTATACGGCGTTATCGGAGCTTTTGTTTAAAGGATCGGATAATGCGGGAGGTGAACGGCTTTTTAAAACGGTGAACCCGTTCTTTGGGGCCATGATCGATACCATTCGGCAATGTAGAAAACCTTTGTTGTAAAGAATGACGCTCATGATTTATAGATGGAGGAGATATCATCAAGTTCTGTGGCGACTCTATCATTATCGCGTGGAGCCAGCCGAGTACGGAGGACGTCATGGATGTAACGCATGCTTTTATTCAAAATGCCCTGTTATGCGTCGCCGACATGCTACAAAAATATGACGGTTTCAAAGTTGAGTTACCGGACGGTGAAGCTCGTGGAAGTGATGCGTCACTCTACAATAGCGCTAAAGTGGAGAGGAAGCAGGATTACAAAATGGGTCTTCATATAGGGATGGGGTTAGGTAGTTTCACACATGTTTTTGTTGGGGAAAAAAGAAAAGGGAGAGCGGAATATTTGATTATTGGGAAAGCTATAGCAGAAGCCGCTTGTATGCTGCAGAAGGTAACGTGTGTCTCGGAATAATAATTTAATGTGAAAGACGAAACGTGGTCAAATTGCTCTTACACGGCGTGGCTGGGATGCGTTTTTAAAAAGGAAGAGTTATACGGACGAGGATGTTCTTGGGAGCGAAAATAAACCTATTATCATTACAAGAGATTCTGAAACCATGCGATTATTGCAACCTCTGTTAAGCTCAGTTAACGGAAATGCGACGGCCGCGACGGTGTCATCACCCAATATTATCATTTATCGAAAAGTTGAAGAGTTTATGGATGATAGCACAGGTAGCTCAAGGCCGTAATTTGAGAATTAACAAAACTGCAGTGCTTCGCTTGTCCTCGCTGGCTGTAGACAGTGTTGCTTTGGATTCTCTACATACAAGACTTAGTGAACTTCGGCGCGTGACAACGGTTTTTCTTCAAATTCCTGATTTGTCCCCACAAATGGAGCCGTCAGGAGCCTTGAATCTTATTCAAAAGCTCTTTGAAATTGTGCGGGTACCTTTGGAAAATTATAAAGGGCGTTTGAGGTATACTTTCATCTTGCCGTGATATGTTTGTTTTTAATATAATGTTTTACTAGACAAATCGTGTTTGACGATAAAGGCCTCACATTTCTTTTGGTTTGGGGACTTCCACCGTCAAATGCAATGGATCATACATTGGCCCTGTTTTGCGCCTTAGCAATTAAAGGTAAGCCCTTTAAATGTCTTGTCATAGACTTCCAGTTTTACATTGATGACACTGCTGACGGAGTATCAGATGCCTTGTTGGCAACGTCCCTTGCAGAGTTTTCCATTGGCGTATCTTCTGGACCAACATTTATCGGCGTTATTGGGAACGAGATTCGCTCTGACTTCAACTTGTTTGGGAGGTCATTGAATATTGTGAGCGCTATTTTATCTTTACTAATCGATTTGCAAGAGTCACACGACTAAAATATAACTTAAGGCTGCCCGATGCATGGCTCTTCCAATGGCTCGAAAATCGGTTCTGTGCGATCTAGCTTCCATTGAAAGCAAAATCATTGACGCTGGAGGCTTTGAATTCTCCAATCCCATCGAAATGAAAATCAAAGGCGTCGACAACATAAAGGAGTTAGCGCTTTTACGGTCGGGAACAAAAGACCCGTTACGCGCTGAGTTGGACGGTTTTCGCAATCAGACGCCCAACCACACGTGGATGGTAAAAATGAAACATGCAAAGTGGAGATGGTTGGAAGACAAACGAAATGGATGCGGTGGAGAAAGAATTCATGCCTGGATTAGTCAAAGTTCTGTACCGAACCCGGTCACTCCTGAAGCGAATCAGGAGCCGGTACCACAAGTTCGACCGAGTGGCGTTATGATTTTCGGGAAGTCGGGATGTGGGAAGACAAGTATGGGGAAACTCTGCGAGAATTTGATTATATCTAAAACTGATGCGAAGCGAACGATATTCTGGTAAAATTGCGTCCGTTCACGTTTTTTGTTAATCGCGCTTTTCGTTAGCCAAATGGATTGTTTCGAAATCGCACGCCACGCGCCTTTCTACGTCCTCAAACTTCTTCTCTCTCAAGTGTTTGATTTTCTCCTTCTTTCCAAAGATATTTTGAAAGAGTCTAAACAAAAAGTGGAGTTGTTTCTTAAAGACGACCTTCAACACCGGGCATTTGCAAAAAAAGGAAAGGTGTGGCGGTCAGCGAGCGTTCACTCTGTGAAGACGGGAATAAGTAAATTAGACTCAGCTATGAGGCTTCCCCCCTTCCGTCTATTGGATCTAAAGATATTTCAAGTGCCTCAAGGGCCAACAGCACCAAAGGCAGTGTACATGCGTCAGAGGCTTCGTCTTTTGCTTTCATGAGTGGCCCCGAATATCTCACCTCTAACGATCCATCACCCTACGAGACCAATCTTCGAGAAAACGATATCATTGAGGTGCTTGAATATATAGGAATTTCGAAGAAATTGACAGGAACTGGAATCATTGACGATATTATTGGCTTTCTAGGTGTGAAGAATGGAAACAGCGATGGTAAGTTTTTGCTTTTGCTTCATTTGTTTGCTGACAATACTAGGCTTTTTGAATAATCCCGTTGGTGTTCGAACGATTATCGTCAGAATCCTCTCGGTCATCACAAAAGCTTTGGGTTTTAAAGTAGTATTCATGGTAAGCTCTTTAAAATCTGATGAATTCACATGACGACTATCATATTAAATTCGCACGTAGATTGATAATTGTCAATGGGCAGATATGCGCTCCCTTACCGCTATCAAAAATATGTTCTATGCGAATTTGAATATGATGTTTCTCCTGCTTTGCCGTCCTTTAGTAGAAGTCAATGAACCTGCTATTCTTGCCGATTTGAAGGCTATAGTGAGGATGCCGAGTGTTTTAAAAGTTATGCTGGACACAATGGACGTGGCCGGAACTGAGGCCATGATATTAAAGTATCTAGGTTTTCGCCCACATCCGTCATTGACACAAGAGGTATAATTTTATCTGTTAAAAAGAATGATTCACCTCAACGTGTTTACAGGTCTTTCGTAATTCCGGCGGTATCCCTATGGTTATTGAAATTTTGGCGAGTGGATTAAAAGCGCACGGACAAACACGAATGATGGATGATGGGTTCTGTAAAGCTAGCTGACGGAGTAAAGTTAAAGGCTGAGGATAATGACGTTGGCAGTCTGATTTCTGCCCAGTTTGATTCTTTATCATCAAAGTTTCAAATTATTCTCAAAGTAGCATCTGTCGCCGGTAAGATAGTATTTACTGGCATGTTAACCCATGTATAAGGCCTCAATTTTTCCCTCTCCCACGTCGTTCAGGTTTGCAATGACGTGTTGACTGCAAGGTCCATGGGTTCAAGCATATCATTGGAAGAGGCAGCTTCCATCATCGAAACAGAAGATGTGCATGATTTTTTGCAACATCCGAACGGCAAGTCCGAGAACGGAGAAGATGTGTGCATTGCCGAAACATACTTTTTCCGCCACATTTACATACACAAGGTTCGAGATGATTTGCTCTGCGATCCACTGAATTCACATGTTTCTAGGGTATAAAAAGTATGATTCTGATGGACCTTCGCAAGTCCATTCACTTTCAACTATTTCTCTACTTAGATATGTCTGTTCGGAAAGAAAATTCTATTCTGCAGGCTTTCGACATCAGTATCCCGCACAATCCCAACGGAACGGATGATCCATTCGGCTATCCACTTTTAGAAGCCTTCCGTCATTTGGAGGAAAGCGGTGGAATGCTAGAGACGATTTTGCACACCGTCAACGAAATCCGTTTTCCTGATATCGTGGCTGCAGCAATCCGCCTAGATTATTTAGCTGGAACTGCTGTATACTATTGTGAGAAACAGATATATGGAGAATCTCTTGTTGTGCTAGATAGGCTATTTTCTTATTGGGACGAGATACCTCAACTTGGGAATAGGCTTCTCATGAAGGACGAGGATTGGAAAAGGCCAGAATTGTTCATTCTTACGGATCAACTGATGAAGGCGAATTTGATGACAATGAAGAGTTACCTTTATCGGGTTTGCGCGGAAGTTCAAAAGGTATGTTATTCTTAATCTTTTCTTAATATATATATATCCTCCTAATTTTCGCCATCCTGCAGTCTTATGATGCGCAAATGATGGGATTTGAATACATCGGCCATCCTTTCCCACATTCAAACTCTGATTGTGTAAAGTACTTGCTGAAACGAATTAACCCAGTGAGTGCTCACTTAATTATCTTGCGTATTGGGACTTAACTGTAAAAGATTGTCCGCCATACTGGAGAGATGCGAAGGTTTTTAAGACGGGTTAGAAAAAGCAAGAAATGTTTTACTGTGGTAGTTGATTATTCTGAAGAGAGCGTTAGCGAAAACATTATGAATGAGCTATTGACTTATGTATTATATCTTTTTTACTTTTAATCATTAATGACAAAAGATGGCAGGAAACGGATTTCTTGTAAATAGACCTTTACACGCGATATCAGCTTGCTTCGAACGTAAGTGATTGATTTCATATTTTCAAACCTTTTGGTTCGTATGATTTGTTTTAATCTTTGCCTTTCTTCACATAGACTATGCTCGATCCAAAAATATCTTTACAAGGCCGATGAATATGAGCCGGGCCGCTGGTTATCTTTACACGGACTTAACTCGGATGACTTTTTGTGGCATCCACACATCCGCTTCTATCTCTCTCCTCGTATTCGACTATGCCGAGGAATACCTTTCCATCTGCGGTCTCGCAATGGACGAGTTTCCTAACTTTGCTTCCGAATCCACTATGGAACGTCCAGATTTCTTGAGCGGAGGTGGTAAACCATTGCGGTACGGGGCGGATGGGGAAGCTTGCGATACGGTTGTGGCTGGGAAAAAGGTGAAGAGGAAGTCATATAAAGATCCAAGGACGACTCTTCCGGTGGTGTTTGATGTTGTTGGGGTTTCACCGCAGCCGTTCAAGTTTGATGTGCTTAACTTTTTATTCTTGGTGGGATATGTTGCGAGAATGCGTGATCTTTTTGAGCTGCAGGAGAAATACCTTAGGATTGCATGTTTGATCATGTAAGTTGTATATAACAGTGGATGGATATACTTACGGTGATTCTTTCACATAGTCTGGAATTGAAGGCTGAGGGGAGTTTAGCGTCTGTTACCACTTATGCATACTATCGAGAGCTTATGGTTCGAATATTACCATTGTTTTGATTGAATTTCCATTTGGAGTTAGTTTCGCCAACGCAAAGGGCTTACTTTGTTTTATTTTAGCATTTTTTCGGACGCCCTAAACTTGCTCATCTCGTTCTATCTCGATACACTGCCAGCAACGTTGACTTTCGTCTTTTCACTCCATACTACCGCTCAGACGCCTGTCATTATGCCGTCGAATCCCTGGACCTTGTCAATGCTGATCGATGGGAACGTGATTACTGGCGAAAGACAGGACTCCCCGGATTCTATGTCAGCGACAATGTTGACGTAGAATCTGGAAACTCAGGTTATTCGGTTCCAGTACCAACTTACTCAGATGATCGAAGAAGGATGACAAGTTTTGACGGTGGCCGTGATCCCAACGCAGAATTTGCGACAGCGAGGTTTTTAAGGGTGAATACTATACAAGAAAAAAGGGATGTTGAGAGGCTACCTCCCTTTCTTGAGCGTGATGCGCATATGCCGTTCTTGTTGGTCAGGATTGCGAAAATCGGAGTCACGGTTGAGGCTGCATTAAAAAAATGCGTGATGGCGTTACAGGAGGAACGGGGCGATGTAGGGAGGACTTCAGCGCTTTCTGATCTTGTTGCAACCTGTGAAAGACTGGATAGGACGTTGAGTGTTGAGTTGGAAATGCTTGGGAAGAATTTGGATGATCTGGTTAAAGCGAATGCAGTCGTTGGGCCGAATATGCGGTATATAGCGCTGTTTCGAGTTGTGACGGCTTGGCAAGTTTGGGGGCTTTACGGTATGGCGAGAGTAAAGTGGTTTGCGAGATTGTGTTTGGGAATGGATCAAGAGTACCGAATGAGGTTGGGGAATGAAGAAAAGGTTGGAAAGGTTGGATTTGTTTAAAGCAAAGCTTGCGATGACGTGTTCGAGGGCGTGGGGGAAGATAGCTATAGCACTTGCGAATTCGACGAGGACGTATTTGACGGTGGTGCTTCGAGCCATGCATGGAGCGTCGATTGAGTTGGGGAAGGGGCGGTCGGCGAAAGCTAGAGCGATGTGGGTGGAGACAGTTGAGATATAACGACGTTGGAGGATGGGAAGGATGTACCGTTTGAAGGATTGGTGGGAGGTTTAGGGAGCCACCTGAATGGAGGGGATGAGGTTTTTCTCGTATCATCGAGAGTTGCTGTTGCAGAGGTGGCGTTGCTTGAATCATTGGAGTTTGTGGATAAGATGATGAAGAGGAGAGGAAAGAGGGGAAATGGGAAGGTCGCGCCTGAAGGCAGAGTTCATGGTGACCTTGAGAAGGAATGGGGAGCATGTTTGAAGGTTTTGGAGAATGTGATTGTGAAGCTTTCGGGGTATGGCGAGTTTTCAAAGTTGGACGTGATGCTTGTGGAGGCTGTAAAGACGTTTTTGAATGACGCGAAGGTTTTTTCTTAATTAGCTTTTTTTTTTTCGGCGAGCAGCTGGACTGCCCGATGTTGTTTTTTTGTTATTGAAAAGGCTTTGTTGGCTCTTTTTCGTTCAAATATATTTGGATGCGGATGAAGGAAGCCCTTGATGATGGCACGGAAGCACGTATTTTAACACTTGAAAGAGCAGCTATTCATATTTAATACAGTTCGAGTTTTGCAAATACACCATAGATAGATAAAAGTATAACATAATACACAAGGAACGAACAAAAAATGATCCCTAGGGATCTCCCAAAAAACACAATCAGGCGTTCTTCAAAAGACCACCAACACATCTACTTTTTCATTTCAGGTGCCGCGTCAGGCTGTCCACCAAGCAACGGCTTCACCAACCCCCTCACCTCCAACTCTCTCACATCCTGCACAACACTACAACATCCCAAAAGTCCCACCACACAAGCCGACGCATCCTCCGGTTCATGAATCCCAGCAACGCCTTGAACGTGTCTACGAATCCTGTAAGCCGCGATACCCGAGCATAAACAAGCTGGGATGGAGAAGACGCCTTGATTCCACAGAGACCCGGCGGTGGCACCGACCACGAGACATCCGCAGCAGTAGGTGGAGAGCGCGAGGAGGGGGTTGGCGAAACAGCCGAAGATGGGGTTGGTGTAGCCGGGCGTTGTGGTGAAGGAGAGGGCGGCGGTCATGTTGGATTCTGGGGTTGGAGCGTTGTGGTGGGAGGGGCGAGGGGGTGGGAGCGGGCATGGGCATGGGAGCTTCGTGGGTGGACGTCATGTTTAATGCAGTGAAAGAGGTTAAAGGAAACTTGGTGTCGACAACGAAGGAGATGCTGTGTTGCTCTGTTGGAAAAGCCTTTCCCAGCTTTTTATACACGCGCAAGGGGTATGATAAGTATCCGCAAAAAGCAGAATTGATGAAGGAGGGGCACAGCTGAGCGACCAACCAAGACGCGCAGACTCATCAACAACACCCATCATGTATCCAACAAGGGTCTCTTTGAAACCCACGTCCATGGTTCATTGGTGAGGCGGAGATGAGGCCAGATGAAACATGACGCGCCTCCCCCGTTATCGGTCCTTTATCGCCAATGAGATTTCAATTTCACCTTTTTCTATTTTTGTTTTTTTTGTTTCGTTTTCTTGCGGCCCCACAATTCCAAGAACCAGAAATAAAAAATGCGGGGGTTTTGTAACTTTATTATAATTATACTCACGTTTCAGTGATTATTTTTAAGGGATGGTCCCTGTGGTGTTTATGTTGAACGTTGTTGCTTCATTGTCTCAAAAAGGATCACAGTCCCGCACATGTAGCGGCAGCCGCGTACCATCTACATCACCAAAAGTGCTCATGCGGCATCTTGACGCAAAACCCTTACAGCATTCAACACCAACACGGACATAGTTTTATGATGTAAAGATCAAACTGTTTCCATGATAAACCATCTTCTCATTCAAAACACCTCACATTTTTCAAGCAAACAAACCATGAAAAAAAAAAAGAAAACACCATCATAATAAATACAACCCCTTTAATAAATACAACCCCAAATCAAGCCCCAACAACCACCACCCTTCTTCCTCTTCACCCTCTCTTCCCCTTCCCCTCCTCCACCTCCTCCACCTCCTCCTCCCCTCCATCAAACCCACCCACATGTTCCGCCTCCCACTCTCCTCAAATACCCCAACCCCGCAAGATTATACCCAACAACCTCCCTCTGCGCTCTCACCTCCTTCTTCAAGTATTTCCGTATCGACTGTAACAGCGTTCGCCCAGCACGCGTCGAGACGAGCGCGGCGTGGTGCAATGTCAGGAGGGAGACGAGGAGACGCGTGGTGAGAGGGGTGTTCCAGCCCTATTGAGTGTGGTTAGTTTATGAGCGATGCGGTGGGAGAACATGGGGAAAGAGGGTGGAGAAATGTACCGGAAGGAAGAATCCCATTCTACGCCATGTAAAAAAAAGGCGAGAACGGGAATCCCCAACATGTTTCCGAACTTGTCTAGCACAAAGCAAACCTTCAACCATCTCCCACAGTGAAAAAGGCGCGGTTGTACACAATTGTGCAATATCCAAACCAACAAAAAAAAACATAAAAAAAACAGAATAACAAAAAGAAAAAGTAGTGTTCATCCTCACCTTTCTCGCCCAAACCTCCACAACCTCTAAAACACCCACCACCTTCCAAACGGCAACACCATCACCATCCCTTCAATCTCCGCCCCCTTAATCCCCTCTAAACTCCCAACACATAAAACTCTCCACCCTCTTCCACCTCCCGTCCCCTCAACACCCCACTCACAAGCGGATGTCTCAACCGTTTCGGTTTATCCCCCTTCTTCCACCCTTGACCAAGCGTCAACTTCACCATGATGCACAACGCTGTTTTCCTTCTCCTCATCACAGACTTCGAGCGCAGAGAGGAAACGGTCAATGGATTTAAGGGTGGATGTGGTCGTGAGAGGCGTGCGGTTGCCAGTGAGAGTGGGTTCGCGTCGGCGTCGGCGAGGGCACCGATGGGGAGGTCAGGGCGGAGGTGGGGGGGCGAGGAGAGACGCGTCCGTGGAGGTCTTCGAGGTCACGGTCGCGTTCTTCATCTAAGGTAAACTGTATTCAAGAGTGTTAGCAACGCTTTGACAGTACCAAGATGATGCATAGGGAAGATAAATTTACCTGTTCATCTGTTTTCTCCCAGATACGGATCGACTTGTCGTGGGAGGCGGTGACAACAATACTTCCATATTTTCCAACACCCAGCGCCCAAATCTCGCCATGATGTCCGTCCAACTTTTGAATTTGCTCAAACTACAAAAAAAAAGTCATCAATTTTCATTCATAGCCCGAAATAAACAAAAAAAAGAAAAGGAAGCACTCGAACAAGAAAATAAATTCACCTTATCCGCATCCCAAAACTTGACCACTTTATCCCTTCCAGCAGTAACAAGATAATGCGTCCCAAACACAAATCCACACCCCACAACCGCCTCCTCATGAGCCCTCAAACTCCTATGACAATCCCCAAAATCCGTCCCCCAAATCTTAACCGACCGATCAGCGCTCGGCCGTGGCAATCAACGTCCCATCAGACGAAATATCCATCGCCAACACAGGCAATTTATGACCATAAAGCGATAAAAAGAACTTGAGGGTATCCGCATGAAATATCTTCACAGTAGCGTCAAGAAGAGAGACAGCGAGAAGTCGTTGATCATGAGAATGACGCACACAGAGAACATCATCGGTGAGACGGAGAGTGCGGACATGGGTGAGTGAAAGACGTTTGGTGGCGTTTTCGTCGACGAGTGTGAATTCCCAGAATTTCACGTCCTTGTCGGCGCTACCGGTGGTGAGACCGCGTTTTCGGGCCACACTTGGGAGACTCCAAATAGGGCCTTCGTGGGCCTTGATGGATTCAAGGAGGATGGAGGCTTGGAGGTCGTAGAGGTCGAGGTAGCCTTCTTTTGTACCTACGATAGCGTGACGGTTTCCAGGGGCAAAGGAGGCGGTTGAGAGGGAATCGTGTTGTGGGGGAGTGTGGAGAATGCATTGGCGGGTAGGGATTGACCATAGTTTTAAGGAATCGGGCAGAAGCAGTGAGGAGGGTGAGGTCATCCGAGGAGAGGGATAAGGCGCGGATATCGGAACGATGACCTTGTGTATCGATGGTAGTTTCTTGACGTGTCAAAGTGGAGGGGTCAGAGGAGGTGAGAGTTGCAAAATGTGTTTCGATTTGATTGTTGGAAAGCCCGCAGATGATATGGAAGGGGGAAGAATCGTCCGAGGGTTTCAGGAAGGGAGAGAAATCAAAGGAGCGGATTTTCGCCGAACATCTGACAGCGCCAACGCGAGGCATCAAGTCAGTGATGGCAAGTTGGGGTTCGGCGTCAGAGTCTGCGTTGTCGTCAACGTCCATGGATTTGGATGACTTTTTCTTTTCGCGTTGTCGTTGCTTTAATCTTGCGGCGCGGCGGCGAAGCTCAGATTCGGATCGTACCTTGTACAATTCAATGTAACGGTCGTTGCCCTATGATAATAGTCAAAATCGTCAGTATGAATGATTTCCTAATGTAAGCCACCGTGCCTACCTGAACACCAAGGTACTTTCCGGACGCATGTGCGATGATGGTGACGATCCTCTCCTTGTGTTGCTTTTCAAGGACACCCCTAAGCTTAACCGCCTTTCTCAATGCTGGGTCCTCGTCATTCTCATCCTGACCATCAAGGTCCATATTTGCCTTTGGTTCCGAGAGGGCAGCAGAAGGCTCAAGCTTTGATGCAAGAATTGATGCGTCGACAGACCAAACCTTAACGTCGCCTTCGATTCCACCCGTCACAAGTGTGAACAAGGTAGAAGCAGTGGTAGGTGTCGTCGAGTCATCCTCTCCAGAATCAGAGTCAGTATCGGCAGCCTTTTTGCCTTTTGAGCCCTTGGTCTTGCTCTTGCCACTGGCTTCTAACGGAAGAAGCTCCAATGACCAAGCCTCGCCCCGATGCGCGACAACAGTCTCCACGCAATGGTGAGTCTTCAAGTCCCAGAACTTGAGAAGGGTGTCTTTGGAGGTCGAAACAAGATGATCACAGTTTCCGCGAGCACCAAGGGATGCTTGAAGGAAACGAATGCCGGTAATTTGGTCGCGGTGGCCACGGAGACGACAAAGACCAGATTCAGAGAGGACATCCCATACGACAATGTCCGTGTCGCGTGAGCCTGACGCGAGACGCTCTCCAAGGGAATCGAATGCTAGTGATGTGACGGCGGAGCGGTGGCCGCTGAACGTGGTTGCGAGGATGGAGGATGAGCCGTATGTTGTAGAAGTGGAGGTGGTAGTGGTGGTGTTGGAGAACTTCCAGATGCGAATAGACCCGTCAGAGTATCTGTTTTAAAAGAATTGTCAGTTTGTCATGAACGAAAAAAAAAAAAAAAGGAAGCGCGACGATGCCTACCCTACAGCGACGGTGTCTCTCTGTGCAGGGCTCTTGGCAATGCAAGTGACCTCTGCGTTACGGTTATCGTCATCGTGGCAGGTGGCAATCTAGATGAAGGGAGTGATGGATGGAATTGTCAGAATGAGTCTCAAAGGAAGTGGGTGATGAGTTTTACTGCAGAGGAATAGTTCATTCATAACCCTTCTCTCGCTTGATCTCTCTATCATTCTTACCTTGTCACCCTTTCTCAGATCCCACAGAGCGACATCCTCGAGCGAAGGGACCACAGCTCTCAACGCCAACGATGATGATGATGATGATCCAGAAGCAGAAGCAGAGGGTAGCAGTAAGCATAGGTTTGAGTTATTTGATGCGACGATGCCGAATGCATTGCCCTGAGGCCTGTAGCGAAGGTAGAGCTGTACCATCTCCCTCTTCCTCCTTGATTCTCAAACAAGTAACGAAGACGGATGGATAATGGAATATCCTGTGAGACTAAAAGAAAGAAAGCACTCCGTAATGGGTAATAAGAAGAATTAGAAAAAAAAAACTGTTCATGAACCAAGTGACAATTCTCATACTCAAGTACAGAATGTGAGTATGAACAAGGGACATGCCATTGTATCAAGTACTTTAATTAAATATATTAATTTTTTTGGGGGGATGGAATGCTCCTTTCTCTGTCCCCAAACCTTGAGCTGCTTCCTCTGCGTGAAAAATATAAAAGGAAACACGCTTCTTGCATCTTTTTTTTTTCCCCTTCTTTTGGCATTAACCCTCATCACCAACACACACACCCTTCACAAAAAACATCATGGTCAACTACAAGGTCGCGGACATCACCCTCGCTGACTTCGGTCGCAAGGAGATTGAGATTGCAGAGAACGAGATGCCTGGTCTCATGCAGATTCGTGAAAAGTACGGCCCTTCAAAGCCCCTCGCCGGTGCCAGGATCGCTGGATGTCTCCACATGACCATCCAGACCGCCGTCCTCATCGAGACCCTCGTTGTCCTCGGTGCCGAGGTCACCTGGTCTTCTTGCAACATCTTCTCCACCCAGGTTAGTAACTCTTGTTTACCTTTTCAGTCCTTTCGAGAGGCGTGCGATGATGGGAAAGGATCAGCGGAATGCATGGCTGGATCTGAGGAGGAGCGGTTTAGGGTTCAGAGTGGACGCATGCATGCATGGGCTGATTGTGCCAAACGCGGCTGAGAGTTTCATCAAACTTAATGCTTTTATGCCGTGTATCTGCTCCTACTCCGTCACCCATCATCTCTAGCACTCGAGATCCGTTCTAAACTGAAAATCCTCTCATTCTGCACTCACCTGCATTGCATGCGCACCCCATCGGCATCGCATCACATCGCCTCAACTCGGGAATTTTTTTTTTTTTTTTTTTTTTTTTTTTTTTTTTTTGTGATGGCGTCAATGACCTTGTCAAGGCTTCGCAATGACATTGCTAACCCATCCCTCTTCGTCACCAGGACCACGCCGCTGCCGCGATTGCCGCTGTCGGCATCCCCGTCTGGTGAGTTTCGCGAATCCTTTCAGCTAATCCGTTTATCCATACATTTATCACTTTCATTTTTCTAATTGTCACTCTTTATTTTGCAGGGCTTGGAAGGAGAGACTGACGAGGAGTACGAGTGGTGCATTGAGCAGACCATCTGCGGTTTCAAGGATGGCCAGCCCCTCAACTTGATCCTCGACGACGGAGGTGACCTTACCAACCTTGTCCACCAAAAGTACCCCAACCTCCTTGCTGGTAGGTCTCTTTTCTTTACTCCAAACTTTGTTATACACTATCCCATATGGATTGAATCATTATACTCACGTATAATTCTTTATTTAGGCATCAAGGGTGTCTTGAGGAGACCACCACCGGTGTCCACAACCTCTACAAGATGCTCCAGAAGGGTGGCTCAAGATCCCGCCATCAACGTCAACGACTCTGTCACCAAGTCCAAGTTGACAACTTGTACGGATGCCGTGAGTCTCTCATTGACGTATCAAGCGTGCCACCGATGTCATGATTGCTGGCAAGGTCTCTGTCGTTGCCGGTTACGGTGTAGTCGGCAAGGGTTGCGCTGCTGCCCTCAAGGGTATGGGATTCCGTGTCCTCGTCACTGGAGTTGACCCCATCAACGCTCTCCAGGCTGCTATGAAGTAAATAGTTAATTCGCGTCGGCTTTTATATGTCTTTCATCTTTTATTATTTATTGCCCATCCTTATACATTATCCCCTTAAAATCAGGTTACGAGGTCACCACCATGGAGGAGGCTGTCCACGAGGCCAACATCTTTGTCACCACCACCGGTTGCCGTGACATCATCACTGGTGCTCACTTCCCCCTCATGAAGGACGACGCCATTGTCTGCAACATTGGTCACTTTGACATTGAAGTCGACGTTGCATGGTTGAAGAGCACCGCCGTCAAGAAGGTCAACATCAAGCCCCAAGTTGACCGTTACACCATGCCCTCTGGTCGTCACATTATCCTCCTCGCCGAGGGTCGTCTTGTCAACCTTGGATGTGGTACCGGCCACCCTTCCTTTGTCATGTCCTCCTCCTTTGCCAACCAGGTCCTTGCTCAGATTGCTCTCTGGACGGACAGCGCCTCATTCTCCCTTGGTGTCCACCTTTTGCCCAAGAAGCTTGATGAGGAGGTTGCCTTGGCCCATCTTGGTAAACTTGGTGTCAAGTTGAGCACTTTGAGCAAGGTGCAGTCTGATTACCTTGGTGTCCTGTTACTGGACCTTTCAAGATGGAGAACTACAGGTACTAGATTATTCATCTGTACCCTCCCACTCTCCTCTTTTCAACCCTCCTCCCTACTCACAAACAACCCGCATGCTGTATGTTTAGTACCGTTCACTGTTGATCTCTCTCTCTCTCTTTTTTTATTTGTAACTCTGCGGCCATCTTTGGCGCCGCTGTGACGTTGTTGAACCTACATAAAACATTTTGTTCATTTTTGTTGTGCTTGAAAATTGATGGAATAATGTGGTCGTTTATCTTTTTCTGTTTGTGTCGTGGACAACTGGTGTTTTAATGAAAGTTGGACGCTCAGGATAGAATTTGCATGTATGTAAATAGGGACAGTTTACGACCGATTACAGCTTTCTCGAAGTTCTTCATACTCTCAATCTGCTCAAAAACCATAAAAAACTGCACGCTTCATTCTTTGTTTAACTTTCAATTTCACTACACACACGACAACGCTGAAAACAAAAGCGTGTCTGTAGAATATGACTATATATTCGCAATGACTTGAACGTAAGAAACAAAAAAAGAACGCGAGACATACTATATACTCTATGAACCACATCCGCTGAGTACCATTAGCAATGACTTGAACGTACAAAAAATACACAAAAAATCACCTACCAGTCAAATCGAACATCGGTTGTTGCGAAACGAATAAATCGGTTGTAAAAATAGGTGGAGAAGGATGATGTCGTGACCATCCCACCCATTTTTTCCACACGTACACATGAAATGAAATATGCGATCATATTGGAGGACCGCAATCTCTCCACATTTAATATCATTTGGCTTCCACATTAAACGCCAATTAGGAGGTTTTTAAAAAAAACATGTCACCAAAACAATAGGAAGAAAATAGAGCAAGAAATAGGGATATAATCATAGGAATGAGCCTTTTTTGGGAGGTGCGGGGAGTATGTTAAAAAAATGATGGTTATGCGTTCTTTTGGACGCGTCGTTTCTTCGGCGGAGAGACGGAGTAACATGCTTAATGCAGGGACCATTTGGAGCTTATAAAGAGACGGTAAGTATATTGGGGATGGTAAAGGAAGGTGGGTAAAAAAAACACGAAACTCACTCTCTTCTCCTTCTTCGACTCAACAAACTTCAACACCAAATTTTTCAAATACTCCATATTCGCTTCATCCAGCGCATCCTGCGACGCAACAACCCGACCCCAAAGAAGCAGACGTCACGCTATTCCGATTAGACAGCGATCGCGTCGAACCGTTGTGTTTGGGTATACCGGTGGAACGGATGCTGGGACAACAGGGGATGTTTGGGAGGGTGATGAACCGAGTGATGAGGAGGAGGTGCGACGGGAGGGTCCATTGGAGGGTTTTTGGTGGGCGGCGGAGACGTCGTTGGGGTCCGATGATGGAGGGTCGAGTTGAGAGTGGGGGGGTGGTGGATTGAGGGGTTCCGATACCCATAGCGCGGGAGAGTTTTCGGACTTTCTTCTTTTAAAGCCTTCACAAGATATTAAAACATGAAGACTATGAACCCGGGAACAAACCTTATTGATCTTTTTGAAGATGCGCTTCTCGTGACCTCAAGTCTTCCAGTGCCTTCTCCCTCGTGTCAACCTCCCTCAATTTATCCGTAACAGCCTTCTTTAACGTTTCTTCTAACTCCGCATACCGATTCTCGGCCTCCTCCATCATCCGCATCCCCTCCTCAATTTTCACCTCCAAAGCCTGCACTTTCCCCACCAACCCCTCCTTCTCCCCCTTCACAACAACCACCTCCCTCATCAACCTCTCAACCTCCTCAACCCCTTCATCCCGTTTCCTCACAACCTCCCTCAACTCCTCCTCTCGCTTCCTCAACTCCCGTCCCCTCTCAACCCCATCCCTCCTCAACCTCTCCACCTCCCTCCTCAACCCCTCCGTCTCCCCATTCACCATCCCAGCACTCTGCTCACTCTCATACACAATCCTCTCAAGTTCACTACACCTCATCTTCATCCCATCCAACTCCCCACTCCTCATCTCAAACAACCTTCGACTCGTCTCCAACTCCGCTTCAAGCTCCCCACCTCTCTCCTCCAACTCCCCAACCCTCCCCTCCAAACCTCAATCCCCTCCTTCAACCCCTTCACAACCCCATCAAACCCCCCAACATCCCCCTTCATCCTCTCATTCTCCTCCATCAACCTCTCATTCTCCTCCTTCAACACATCATTCACAGCAGCAACCTCCCGAATCGTCCCGTCAACACCTCACATTCACTATCCCTCTGCACCCGTTTCTCAACCTCCCCATCCATCTCCTCCTTCATCTTCCTCATCCTCATCCCCATATCCTCAACCTGTCTCGTCAAAGCCGCCATCTGCATCTCCCTCTCCTTAACACCCTGTAAAGCCGCAGCCCGGACTTCACTCAACTCTAAACCAATCTGCGCATTCTCCCATCCCGAGTTTTTAACGTCTCCTCCAACTTTAATATCCTCGCCTTGGAATTCCTCAACAACTGAATACTCTTATTCTTCTTCTCCTCCTCCTCCGATAATTGTTTTCGCGTTGTCGTCAACGTGGCTTCAAGTTCATGTATCCGTTCATCACGTTGATGGAGCTCCTGTTTAATCAACGCATATCCTTCCTCTGAACTATGAGTTCGGGACTCATAATCCGACACTTCCTTTCGAAGCATGTCAGCCGTCACTTCGAGTTCTTGAATCTTTGCACGTTCAACACTCAACAAGGCTTCAAGTTCTTCCACTTTAGCTTGATTGCCGGTAAGGCTTGTTTGTAGGTCTTGAATGTTGGTGATATGGATTTGGGAAGCGGATTCGAGGTCTTGAATTTGGGTTTGACTAGCTTGAAGTTGTTGATTGATGGACGCGTCGGAGGCCTCGAAAACTTGGATTCGGGACTCGTAATCGAAGATTTGCTGACGAAGTGTGTCTAACGTTTTCTGATTCTCCTGAATCGTTGCTTCGAGTTGTTGAATCTTGGATTCATATTCAACGGTATCAGAGTCCACCAATGACTCGGCAGATTTTAATGTCTGGATTTCCTTTAAAAGGGTTAGTAAACCTCGCACATTGCTTCAAAGAGACTAACCTGGTCCTTCTCCTGAATCTTTGCGTTCAATAAAGCCACCTCTTTGACAAATCCAGCGCTTGCCGCCTTCAGTTCCTGCACGCTCTGCTCCAGCAAAGCCTTTTCCTCTTCCAGTTGTGCGAGACTTGCCTTTAACCCTTCAATCTGCGGCTCGGCTTCAGCGCTTGCCACCTTCAGTTCCTGCACGGACTGCTCCAGCAATGCCTTTTCCCCGTCCAGTTGAGCGAGACTCGCCTTTAACCCTTCAATCTGCTCACGAAGCTCGGCTTCCATCTTGGACGCCTTCTCGACATCACCAGCGTAAACGTGTTCCATAGCCTTTAGAGCGTCAATCTCCTACCAAGACGCGTTAATAAAGAAAAAAATAATATGTAAAGGTAAAAAGAAACAACCCTCACCTCAGTTTTCGCTGCAATCTCTGCTTGCAACGCTACGGACTCATCCCTAAGTTCCTGTTTCTCCTTCTCAATTCCGCTCTTCGCTTCCTCCAACTCTCCAACCCTGCGCTCCAACAATTCTACATTCACCTTCTCTACATCCTTGATTTCTCTAATTTCCTCCGTAAGCTCCTGAACCTGCCTCTCAAGCCCCTTCTTCAACTCCTCAAAAGCACCCGCTTGTTCACGTACCTTCACACCCTCATCCCCACCCCTCTTTAACTCCTCAACCTTCTCAACCAACTCCCTAACCTGTTTCTCAAGCCCCAGCTTCACCTCCTCAAGCCCAACAACCTCTGTCCGCAACTTTGCAATCTCCACAGAATCGCTCATCGAACCTCCCTTCTTATTTTTCTTTTTCCCACCCCCACCACCGCCCCCACCAGACGCTGCTTTCAACGCGTTATTGGAATCCGTGAGCTCCTTTACTTGTTTCTCGAAAACGAGTTTGGCAGCGGCGAACGCATTGTTGGATTCAGTAAGTTCCTTCACTTGGTTCTCGAAAGCCGTTTTGGCGGCAACGAACGCACCGTTGGATTCAGTGAGCTCCTTGACTTGATTCTCGAGAAGGACTTTAGCTTCCTCCAACGCGGCAACCTCTCCGCGTAACGTATCGCAAGCCTCGAGTTGTGCATGAAGCTCAGCCTGGATTTTCTCAACGTTGGAATCACCCGCAGCCGTCTTCAAAGTCTGTATCTCCTATACTTTTGCATTAACATCAAAAATCTCTATTCATCCTACCTCATTCTGTGTACTCGTCATCGCCTGCAAAGACGTGACTTGACTCGTAAGAGCAGCGGTCGTTGTTTCAAACGTTTCGATTTGGCCCAACAATGTTTTCACTTGCGCGTTGAGATCGGTATTGATCTTTTCGAGATTATCGAGGTCCGTGCGAAGGGTTTGGCAGGCTTTTATGTGAGACTGAAGCTCGGATTCCATTTTTGTTGATTGTTCTGCGTGAGAGGCGGCGGCGCCGTCGATGGAAGCTATTAGAGTGTTGATTTTCTGATATATTGTGAGCATGCGTGCTGAAGATAAGCTATTGAATACTGACCTCAGTCTGCTCCTGATTAGTCTTTTGAAGCGTCGCGATGAGAATGTCTTTTGATGATCCCTCCTCCTGTGTGGATGCTATCATAGACTCGAGCTCTTTGATACGAGATTCGCGTTGCAAAAGATCTTTCTTGATGCTAGCAACAAGCCCTTCATTTGCTGATACCTCAATTCGAGTGGAAGCGACAATAGCCTCAAGTTCCTCGATACGGGATTCACGATGCTGCAGATCTTGTTTATAACTATCAGAAGCTTCCCCATATACCCGTATCCGCTCCTCCAACTCCGTAATCTGCTTTCGAAGCGCATCAACATTCAACTCCAATTGGTTCAGCTTTTTTTGAGCCTCGTCTCTTGCACCTTCAACTTCCCTTAACTTCACCTTCCCCTCCTCCACAGCCCCTTCCAACTCCCTAACTCTCCCTTCCCTCTCCTTCAACTCCACCTTCACAATACCCAACGCGTCCTCAAGAGCCGCAGCTCTAGCCTCAACATTCTGCACCTCCTCCCCAGTCTCCAGCTCAGCAACCCGTTCCACAAGATCCCGAACTCGTTTCTCCAGCACCACTTTCGCGTCTTCCAGTAAAACAAGGTCAGTGCGGAGAAGTTTACACGTTTCAATTTGTTCAAGAAGCGCGGCTTCAGCGCCTGTGACTTCGGCGCCGTTGGAGGGGTCGAGGCGGAACGACGGGCAAGGTCGCGTTCTTCGGTGAGTTGACGACGGAGGAAAGAAATTTCTTTGTGGAGTTCTGCTACGCCTTCGTGAGGTGGTTGAGCTGGGTGGAAGGCCGGACGGGAGTTGATGAACGAGGTGTCTCAGGAGGTGGAATGGGAGGTGCGGTGGTAGCATCTGGAGTGAGAGGGATGAGGTATGCGTCGTCACCTGTGAGTAAATCGCCCGAGACATCGGAAAGATCCATTGGGGTGATTGAAGCGGATTCAATTACGAGTGGGGCCATGGCTGATTTAGCGGCTTTAAGTGCTTGGATTTGCTAAATTAAGGTTAATTGTTGGGTTATAATGGGGAAGGGGTTTACTTCATCTTGCTCTTGGATCTTTGCCTGCAAAGATGCGAAAAGCTCGGCCTTAGTTGTCGATTCTAGTTGTTGGACTTCTTTGAGTTCAGAGACGGTTCGTGTGAGTTTCTTGACTTCATCCGTTGATGACTGAAAAGTTATATTAGTAATAGTAAGCGAAATACAAAGTTTCCACTCACGTCAGCTTTCGCCTTCAAATCTCTCATAAATCCCGCATATGCCTCCAAGTCCTGCTTTGTATTAACGCCATTCACGAGAGGAGTCGATAACTTGATCACCGATTCCAATTGCTCCATTTTTCGTTGCATCGCCTGGAACGCCTTTGCGACCTCTACAATCCGTAGACCAAGGAAAAAGCAGGGTTAAATCATTAAAACCCTTTCCGGTGAAATAGAGAGGGGAGGTGTACTCACGTGGGAAAGTCTGCTCAAACCGCATCAACCTCGCCATCCTCGCCGTCACCTCAGCTTCCGTCATGACCATCCGTTCATTCCCCAAAACAACGTCAACGGTTTTCAAGGGTGTCGGGGGTGGGATGACGCCTGTTAATGAATCGGATCTTCGATGTGTCCCTACATCTGCTTGTATGATCTCAGCGGCAAGGAGATTGGGTGTCTTGGTTGGTTCGTCGTCTTCATCGTCTAATGAGAAAAGCGGATGGGTTTCTTGGGATGGACGGGGGATGTTGGAGCTGATGTGACGTCGATGAGGGATGGGGTTGTTGGTTGAGGTGGTGGGCGGGGAAGGAGGGAAAGGTTTCTGGAAGCCATGCCGAGCACAGAGTTTAGTATGGGTCGATTCGCCGCAGACGGTGACGAAGGGACACCATCTTGTGTATGTGAGAATGGAAGCGATGTTGGTGTGGCAGTGGGGAGCGGGGTGAGGAGGTCGGGATCAATGGAGATACGTGAGATATCAATGCCTTCCAACAAGTCGATGGTTGAAGCTGGACGGGATGATGGAGCTGATGCGGTGGGGTATTGAGACTGCTGATAGATGTTCCGAGAGAGGCTAGACCCTCCCGGGAGGCGGAGACGGCTTTGTTGAGCCGACTTTGGATGTTGGTGAACATGGCGGATGGGCGCCCGTCCTTTGGTTCCCCTTGGTGTTGGAGAAAAATTAATGTGATCACACCTGAATGCTGGCGACGTCAATATTCGACACTTGCGTCAATCGCGAAAAAAAATGATGGAGACAGGGCAACGGAGGTTTTCATCCGACACCCTTTCACGTTTCTCCACTTAAAGTAAAAGGCCTTCATTTTCTTTCCGGCACATGTTTAGCTTATTCGCTGTGATTCTTCAAAGCAATCTACTACATAACTGTATCCCGCAATATATACAACCCGCATAAAATCACTCCTATTCCCTCAACTAATGTTCCATCAATTTACTCTTAGCCCATTCCTTAAATAGTTTCAATTTATCCAGCGGCACCATCATTGGGACATCATCCTCCATATCCCAATCGTCCCCCTCCTCCTCTGTCATCTCCAAAGCCCCAACATGATGCCTCAACCAGCGTTTCGTCGAATCGCGTAACTTGCTGAGTCGAGGCCCAGGAAGGAAGTGGAAGGATGGAGATATCGATTTGAAAATCCTTTTTTTGTAAAAAAAAGATTAGGACTGGGGAGGTGGAAAGGGCGGCGCTTACTCTTCATAATGGATATGGGGTTGCGTGGATGTTTCTTTGCCGGTTTTTTGGGTTGAGGTTGGTGCGGTGGGTTTCTTGGAAGATGACGATGATGACGGCAATGTGGTTCCAAGTTTCCCATTCTTTATGGCCTCTTCAAACTCTTCACGCCTGTACGTAATAAAAAGTAAACTGTAAGAACGGAAAGAAAGGGACCTACGGATAGATACATTCAAAAGCGTATCTGTCAAACACAAATGCAAGAATAACTTAACTCTTTTCCTGATGGACGTCTTGCAACACCGTCCTTCTTCTGTTTTACACTTTGATCACTTTCAAAATCATCATCTTCAATCACGTTCTTCTTATTACGTCTCGTTGCCACCTCTTCTTCAGCCTCGGTGTCAGAGCCGGACAATACGGAATCGGAAAACCCATCTTTCTTCTTGGGGCCTTGACGAAACGGTGGTATCTTCGAATCGGGTTTCTTTTTGACGGGAGATAAAGGGCGATGGCGTTTCGGTCTGGGTTAATAGATAACCACCGAATAAAGTCACTAAGTTAGTAAGGAGACGATAATATAAAACAAGTAAAAAATATCTTACATTGGCTCGTCTTTCACTGGCGTCTCCAATTCATCCACCTCCACAACATCCTTCTTCATCTCCTCCACCCCCTCCCCGCGTTTTCGTTTCTTCACAAGTGCAGGTGGCGACTCTCCCCTCTCCAACTCATACACAATCGGCGGCGGCAAAGGGGCGAGTTCATCTTCATCCTTCTCAACGTCAACCACATTCTCCTTTTTTGTCCTCTTCAAAAGATCCCCATACGGCAATCTAAAATCATCTTCGGAATCCGAATTCACCAACCAGGCACCTTTTCTGCCGCCGTTGGAACTTTTGACGAAGAAGTCAATGACAGTCGTGGTTTCATTGCCGAGACTTTTGACGAAGACGTTGGTGCGAAATCCAATTGCATTTGATGATCGTTTGTCTTATTTTTTCCACGCGCCGACTTGCCTCCACTCTTTGATAAAGGCGTATCCCCCTTATTGTCCTTCCACCACTTCACAGCCTCATCCAAAAACATCCCCTCACGTCCTCTCTTCACCCCAACCCTCTCCTTTTTCCCATGCTTAAACAACCACAACGTCATCCCCCATCACCGTCGCCAAATTTCTTGCAATTCTCATCAATCTCAAGCCTATCCGCTTCCTTCAAATCCATAAGCCCACAGGGTATTTGAGGACGATTCAAGTTTTTACCAGGAGGTCTCCAAAATTCCGGCCATGCTTTGACGCTAAGGAATTCAGCTTCTTTCACCGTCAACACATCCTTCTTATCGATTTTGTTTATTACGTGCTTGGTGGTCCACTGTTTTCCGCGTCGCACTCAACATCCGTGTCAAGGACGACCTGGACGTCATTATCGGGACCACTGACTTCCTCTGCCTTCTTCTTCGCTGAATCCTTTCCTCGCAATGGTTGTCTGGTAGCGCTACTTGCGGCGCTGCTCGTCATGGCGCTCTCTTGGAAGTACCCATGCTTAACAGGCGTAGGAGGTCCTCCATTCCATGCATCGAAATCCTGTGACCCCACAAACTCTTTCCTTCCTTCTTTGTTGCGTCATAATTTTCCTTGTTGTTACGATGCTTGCTCATGGCACCTCGATCGTACACATCACCATCTCGAAAAAAAATCCTCCTTCTTCCTCTCTTTTGAACGGTTTCCTAAGTGTTCGAGTTCGACTCTCCCGTTCCTCTCTCTCAAGGTCCCTTGCAATCTCTTCATCACTTTTCAAGTAATCTTCTTTCTTTGTAAATTTCTTGGCTGCTCCGTCCCTTTCCAACCTTTCCACCTCCTTTGCTGTCTCCTCGTCGTCTTCCTCCCCAAGCGTTTCTGCGAGTTCGGGAATTTCAATATAGTTTGCTTTGAGAATCCGTGAGAGGTCTCGAAGGACTCGCTCGACTTTGCGGAGACGGCGTTCGTGACGGAGATACATGTCGGCGTCGATGGATTGAAGCATGGGGAGATGTAGGTGTCCGGTATGCTGGATGGTGAGAGAGGGTGCTGTTTGTTGCGTTGAGATGTGCTACGGATGAATCGCTTGGATGACAATGAGAACAGTGACGCTTGTGGAAACGACCCTGACGCCTGACGGGATGCTTGTTTTCAGGGATGCGTATAGGAGGAGGAGTTGAAGTCACAGCAAAGATGGCATCCTCTGCAAAGATTTTCAGAACAAGTATTTATACAGTAGTGACAAGCTTGGAGGTAGCATTTACATACACTGGCATTGCCCGTCAGTCGACATCGCTCCTCGTCAAAGAATTAACGTGTATTAATATGCGAAACACAGGCAGAGAAGAAACTGCTGAAGTCACAAATGACCAAAGAAGGGGAAGGAATATGAATGTGGACGTGGCGCTGGAGTTTCTCCAATGACGGAGGGGCCAGATTGCATTAAGCTCCTTCACAGGAACCACGTTCCAACAAAGAATACTTTGATCCTCGCTGGAAACCACCCAAGAACCATAATTATAAAAACTTTTCTCGTCTCATCGATAGTCCCTCAAGGACAATAATTTTATACTCACGCGATACGCGTCTGGATATGTCGCGCTTTGAGCTCTTTGGAGATTAATAAAAGTGGTGTAGTGAGCTCAAGGAGTGCTGGCCGTCGCAGGAGCTAGAGAAGAAAGTATTGTGACGATGGAAACCGCAGAGAAGGAAGGATAGAAAAAGCAACGATGGAAGTGATGGTAGCACTCCTGTGAAAGAGAATTCGGCTCATTTAGGATTACCGCACCTTTTTGCAAGAGCCCCACTACCCAACGCAAGTGAGAACCTTTTACAACGTGATGCCTCAGGGAGTGAACCGTTTGTCTTGCTTCATTTTCTCATTCATGACGTCTTTCGGTTATGGTAGATCTTTGATAGAAACCAGCGGTACTTGGGGATAATGCCGTCTTCTCAGGTGATATTGTACTACCTCTCCACTTTTTGTATTACCCTTGTATTTTTACTTTTTATTTTTAATTTAAATCTCTTTACCTTGTCTTATCCATGGTTTGGTGTTCTCTTTCCCCGTAACAGCCATCTTGAGAAAGACGGCCAGAGTTTTTTTCTTTTCTTTCTGTCTAGCTGATAGGAGGGGAGCACCGCTGGAGATCAGCATCTTCACACACATACTACCATCCATCCCTCTCTTGACACCACCTTTTCGGAGGGGTATCCTCTTCTAGACATTAAAGTTAGACACTGAGCATCGAGCATCAACCTCGTGCATCTTGGCATCGACTACTTTGGCAAAGTTGGAT
The DNA here is from genome assembly GCA_025449115.1 of Chytridium lagenaria. Taxonomy (NCBI): domain Eukaryota; kingdom Fungi; phylum Chytridiomycota; class Chytridiomycetes; order Chytridiales; family Chytridiaceae; genus Chytridium; species Chytridium lagenaria. Next base: position 95,007 of record JAHLKC010000114.1, read on the forward strand.
ATAGACAAATAGACACTATCCGAGAATGAAGTTTGCATTCTCTACCATGGCCCTGGTGGGAGCTGTCCTTTTCAAGGGTTGCTGCCATGGCACAGGATATCAATCTTTTGGATGTTACAGGTAACGTACAAAGTGCTCCTTGTTTTCATTCTTACGCTCTACTCACAATGTCATGTGCAGATCCGGTGGTGAACCTGGAGGTGTCGCTCTCAGTGGTGAAGGTCTCACTGTTCAAGCTTGTGTCGACAGATGTGGTTCAAACCAGTATGCCTTCATCTCTGGAAAGCCTCTCAATGCCGTTCTCATCTGGGACACTACCAAAAAACTGTTACTGTCTCGGAAATACCGGTGGTTCCAAGGTTGGAGATGGCGAGTGCGACGAAAACTGGCAGGGACAATAACAGATGTGGTAACGATAATCCATAACTTCTTTGGCTTTACCATGAAAAGGATCGTAAGTATCCCTGTCAGAAAGTGGGTCCTCGCACAGCGGTACTCGCGAATCTAGTTAGTTATTCCTTTTTCACTGCTGCGGTTACATGAGTTCTGGTGAAGCGGGTTGTAAAACATTCTTTGACATCAACGGTGCACGCCAGTTGATCGAATCTGACGAGAGAAGCGAGAAGTTGACAGCGCTTGGATCAGCACCACTGGATTTTGGAATTACTTGACGTGCAGAACGAGTGCATCCTTACCTCCATATATTAGTTATAACGAGCGAAGCGGGATTATCAATATTCCTTTGGATTTAGCACCACTACCTAGAGTATATTCTGATAACCCCTTCCTATCTATCTTTTGCAAATCACAGAGTCTACCGAAAGAACGCGCCTCCGCCCCCCTCCTCCTCCTCCTCCTCCACCACCACCACCACCACCACCACCACCCTCACCCCCCATCTCCGCCTTCTCCTCCCCAACCACCGCCGTCCTCTCCCTCCCCTCCTCCTCCTCCACCTCCTCCGCCCCCACCACCTCCTTCGGCGACGTCTGAAGCTCCACCTCCCGAAGAACCTCCTACGCCTCCGTCACCGCCATCGCCACCAACTGCTGGGCAGCCCCCAGCTGAACCCAACCCAGCTCCGTCTGAGCAACCCCCTGCTGCCCCGGGTCAAGGTGATAACACCCCGGCCACCGGTGACAGCAATGTCGTAATCATCACCTCTGTCTTTACAACCCTCGTCTCCGTCATTAACGTCGGTGGAACTCTCCAAACCCTCGAAACCGCAACCGCCGTCGAAGTCCCCTTCTTTATCACCTCCACACGCTCTGTGGCCCCAGCAGGCGCTACAGCTCTCCCCGGTGGTGGCGGGGCTGGTGCTATCCTCCCCTCCTCCAATGCTTCTGGAGCCGATCCCGCCCAAACACCCGGCTCGGATTCCGCCAACTCCACCTCAAGCTCTGAGAACAAGGGCATAGGTCAACTCTCCCACATTCTCGGCATTTCCGCCGGTGTTGTCATCGCCATCGCCCTTCTCAGCATCGGCGTCTTTGTCTACCGTCGTCGTAAATTCGATCGCGCACCAGCAGCTGACTCCTCGAACCCTTTTAAATCGTCACCACCTACAGGCTCTACCGCTCTTGCTGCCAGTACCAGTGTCGCCGTCGCCGCCGCCGCCGCACCAAGAAATCTCTTTCAAAAAGCAACCTCCGCTCTACTCGCGATATCGAGCAAGGCGTCAACCCTGCTGCTATTGGCACCCACGCCCCCGTTGCCATGTCTACTCACGTCCCTGCCGCTATTGGCACCCGCGCCCCCGTTGCCATGTCCACCCACGTGCCCCACGACTCGGCCCACGACATCCATCGCACCGACACCTTTGTCTCCAATGAACCCGATCAACCCGTTGAACCCATCACCAGTGTATGGAAGCAACGGTCCCCTGGTTCCGCTGTAGGCACACCCGCAGAACCAGGCTTTGTGGCGCCTGCTGAGGCGTTCCCTATCGCGGTTGTGGGTGGAGTGGCGGTTGGCGCGAATAGCGATGGATCGATTGTAGGAGTTGGGGATCGGAAGATTAGGAGTGGGAGTGTCGGGAGCGGGATTCGGACACCGGCGCCTGTGGCTGCTGTTGGTGGAGGGGCGGTGAGGGGACGGAATGGGAGCGGGGAGGGGAGAAGCAAGGGATCTTTTTAGTATGGCACAGCCTTTTCGTATCTTTGACCTGACCCTTCCGTGTTTTCGTCAGTCGTATTTTGATTCAAAACTTGAATCGCTTTCTTTTTTTCTGTCTTTCCATGATCCTTAGTTAATTCTGTCTTACAAGTTGATGCTCCACGTATCCCCACTTTCCCCCCGGCTTTTCTATCCTCTCTATTTTTTCTTACCGATTACTGCTTTATTGACATCCGCCTTCTCTTTTCACGTTTGTCCATTCCTTTTTGCCAATTCTGTTCCTTTTTCTGGTTCGTTCGAACGCTATTTTTTAGAATACAAAATGTTGGACGGAATGGTGTTCATAATTATTTCAGTGACTTTAAGCGCCACTGTGATGGATGAGTTGAAAGTTACATCAACAGGCTTTGACAGAGTCATAGCATCGTCAGTAAGCCAGGTCACCACCCCTGGTATGCGCGCACCCAATTGGATTTTTCTGTACTTACATTGAAGAATGACAGCCTCGAGTTGCGGACAGGACCGCATCCCGAGTACGCATCCGTTTTTCACCTTATAACCTGTCTTCGCTGGAAAATCATTTTTGACCTCATGTTTTATACATGCTTAATATGACCAAGACATTCACTTCTGGAGAAATGATATGAAGTCGAGGAGGGGAAGCGTCGATCCTTGAATCGGACCGCATCCCCAAGTACGCGTCCGTTTCGCCTAACACTTAATTTGTGAAATTATAAGATGAATCCACCAAGACGTATGTATGTGTTGCTTAATATATAGAGGTTGCGGCGTTATGATTATTTCCTTGTTCCCATTTTCATTCTTTCCCGGTTGGGGGTTTTCATATTTTTTATAGTTTTCCCCATAGATGCGAGAAAGGTTTTTACTGGAGAAAAAGCGGTGGCCATGATATGTCTGCTTATGACATGCCACCACATCAAGATGCCTGTCGTTTTTTATTTGAATCCTCTTTCTGTATTGTTAAATTATTTGTAGAGAGTTGTTTACCGTCTGCAGATCAGGACTAGCCCATTGCACACCTCCAGGCATGGCTGCCTGTGGACCGTGCTTTCTCGTTCTTCTATTCTTTCCTACAGTATTATTAGTTGTACTTGGTTCTATCAATACATGTGTCAGTATATTCGTGAAGGCGCCTCATAGGTTAGCTTTAACTGCAAGGCAAAGTATACATGACAAAAGAGGTAGAAGGTAGAGCAGGTATGTATGAACAGAACAGAGGGGAGGTGTTGCTACTATTGCGGGTAGCTACCATCCATCTTGTACGTTCTATAAAGTGAAATCGCGGCTGAAGCACCTTTTTTGCTGCTGTAAGGATTTGTTGCACTGTACAGCTCTGCTATTCTCGCGAGGTTTTATCATCAAAAAGAAGGGGAGATAAGGAATAATAACTTAAAGAAAGAACCTAGGCTGGGATCACACTTACCTGGGTAGAAAGGGCTACAAGTAGGGAGAGAATCCGGCTCCATGGAGTATCCTGGACCTTAACAATCATCTGTAAGCCGTTGTAACTCGTTCCTACTTCATCCCTTGTCTGCATGCGGCTCCTCTCTGGTCACACTCCCATCAAAGACAAGTAGACAGCCCAAGAAATTATAAAAGAAAGCAGTACTTCAGTGGCTTATCTGAGCAGGTCTTTGTAATGGGTTGTACCATGAAGGCGTAACCGGTTTACCCTTAGTTAGACTCCGTTGTCTTGACCTAGGGGTTGCGGCATCCCCCGGCAATGTCTAATCCCTGAATGCCCCACAGGATTCAATTACATATAAACACAAACACAACTAAACACACAACATAAATACAAGACCGCTGTCAACTCTGCACACATAATCAATCTCCACGCGCATAAGAAGAGGGCTCACGTAGCCATGCGGGGTAGACAAGACAGGGAGAGACAAAGGGTAACGGGACGTAAGGTAATTATAAACAACCTAAGAGCCATGAGTACTTCCGCACTTGTGCCTGTTCAGTGGAGTTGCTTCGTAACATTACAAAGTGGGGATTGAGTATGCCCTACTACGTCCGTCTTGTTGTAGAGGGAGTGGATGTGATGGGGGAAGGGGTGTTGCACCGACAGGAGCTGGCGGAGTTTTTGGGGATGGTGATGGTTACTAATGACCCTCCTTGGGAGGGCATAGCTTTGATGCCGGAGACGCGTGACTCCTTGTCCCTCTCCTTTGTTGTTGATTTGATTTTAACGCTGCTTACCTTCTTGTTCCCGGTTTCAAATATGATCCCATCCCTGTAAGACAGGGTCTCCTCCAGGGGACACGTTTGGCTTCTGTTCTATTTTTTTGGTTTATAAATCCGCTCCCTGCTTGTTTACGTTCTCTTTGTCATATATTACCATGTCAGGTTTGGAGGTCTTAACTCTTTGTTTTTAGCTTACAGTACAACAATTAATCGCGATGACCTCTCCAGGTTTGCAGAGGTTGGCCAAGGAGTGCTCCGAGTGGGGGAAGGAAGTGGGGGTCTACTATGCCCCAACTAAATCTGTCCTGGTCGTCGAGGGAGCGGATACAATTGAGATGGGGATGTGGTGTTGCACCCACAGGAGTGAGCGGGGTTTTTGGGGAGGTGATGGTGTAACTAATGGAGTGGATATGGCTGCGTTAATGCTTAAAAGAAGTGCCAACACACGTCAGGCAATCGGTCTTTTCCGGAGTCAAGGGATGGATGCTTGGGGCTGGAGGCCTTCTCTCTCCCTAGTTCTAATCAATCAATTTAATTTTTATTTGTCCCCTATTTGAATATGGTCTTGCTTTACGCCCCTCTAATTTTTTTGATCTCCTCGCCCTTCAATGTGCTCAATTCACTTCTCTTAGATCTATTTTTCAGTCCCTGTTTCCACTAGTCTTTCTGCTCTTCATCTCCTCTGTAAAATAGTTCCCATATTCTCGCGCTAACACACTTTATATTTATCAAACCAACAACGCTGGCTACTTGGCCGGGCGTATCCACTGATTTTCCCGTGCTAATGTTGCCACCTATTCCTTTTTTCGCCGTACAATTACCACCACTTTTCGGTTCCGCAACCCTCTCCGGCCCTCTGTTGCCCCATTTCTTCAGAGTCTTGCTTTTAACCTTCTTCCTCCTGTACTTACAATTCAAGGTGTGGCCAACTACGTGGATCAGCGCACTGCCTCCCCTCCGCCTTCTTTGATGCCGCCCACTCTATCGCTTTGACTACTCTTTGTGAGGATGGGTCCCGTGTAGGCCGTGTCTTTCCCGCTGGCCCGTGGCTGTCGTCACCACCTAGCTGGCGTCCAGTTTAACAAAATGGAGGGGTCTTGGTATTTGGGCGCCGTGAAGTCTTAGAGAGTCAATGGACGTGGGATGAAGGCGGAAGCGTCGACGCGACGCTAAATATTATGCGTTATTGTGGGCACTCAACTTGGCGTAAAAGTTTGTTTTAATCTTATATATTTTTAATGGTTTTCAGATTTACATTTGTTTTGTAAGGCATGGTGTGGTAGGAGGGTGGAGTTTGAGCAAGTGGTGGGGATTAATGGAAGAGGATTGGGACTTGGAGGTTGGAGGGGTTCTAGAGGGAAAATACGGGGGGGGTTTGTTCTTTAGGCCAAAAGATGGGCGACGGATGGAAGGAGATGTTGCGGGTTTTATTTTGTTTTATAAACAATGTTAAAAAAAAGCATTTGAAAGAGGAGAAGCTTGAACGACCTACCAATACCAACAACGACGGCAAGACAACCCTACCAACCAAGACCGTTTCAGCAAGTTATACCAGCTGTACCATTCACCGCCACCAGTTTAACGCTCTCGCTTACTGAATGCTGGGACCCATCGCCTACCACTAACCCTGCCAAAATTATGACTATGCTGATGCCAAGGTTAGTCAAAAACACGCATTTATATGTACTCAAGTGAACGACTTCCTCCTCATTGCCTTTCCCAACCTGCCGCCAACTTACCTCAAGCACCTGGCTCCACGGTTCTTAATGTCTTCCTATCTTAAATACCATTCTCTGCCAATGCGACTTGCCTTCACCCCTCGCACGTGAATGTGCGCCTATGTGTGGAGGCGGTTGAGCGCATCTGTCAGGGTTGCTCTGGACTTTGGCCTTTGTGGGACCTTGTTGCCAACGTCATGAAAGGGAACTTCAAAGATATCCTGTGAGATTATAATATTACCTCACTATTAGGTATAAATGCGTTGCTTATATAGACATCGTGCGAATATTGTTGTTTCCTTGTTCCCGTCTCATTCTTTTCCCTCTCCGGAGTTTTCATAGTTTTTCCCCATAGATACATTGTCACCTATTTTGTGGTTCTCTACCTCTGTATGCCAGGGCTTAGCAGAGGGGGCTATAGAGAGGTCTTCAAAATCCGCAACGGGGCGCAATCAGCAGAACCTGGTCTAGGCGGCAACGTATTGGCAAGAACAAGGCGGCTGACACAGGCAGTGCTGTAAGATTGCTTAGTGTTTGGCACCTGAGGACTCTCTTTGAGGGATCCCCTTTTTTTCCTTACTTTGTACCAATCTCCGTCCCTGTCTCCCTCCTACAATGGGTGTTGCGCATTGGACTAAGTATTCTCTATCTGTTTTCTTTTGTATGTGTTCTATTCTCTATCTGTTTTCTTTTGTATGTGTTCTATTCTCTATCTGTTTTCTTTTGTATGTGTTCTATTCTCTATCTGTTATCTCTTGTATGTGTTCCATTCTCTATCTATTATCTTTTGCATGTCTTTCATGCCTGTATTTCTATTTGAGCGCCTACCTTTGTCTTTTCTTTGGGACTGACGGGTCTTGGGACAAATAATTTTATGAGACGCCAACACATTGAACATTTGTAAGTTCTATGTCACCTCTTTAAGCAATACCCTATAACATAAGGGAAAAGAATAGAGAGCAGGTGAGGGTCTCAGGTTCCTTTTTGGGGTTGGTGCTGCCTCACGAAAAAACTTTTGCGATTTGCAGATGCTGTTCTTCACACTTGCAGATGAGTTGTTTGTACCTGCTTTCTTGGTAAGGGCAAAGATGATTTGGTTGAGTAGCAAGGATGGTGTCCATTGCAATGACTTTGGAAGCAAGGGTGGGGTAGGTAGGTATGGGGTTGTGTAATGTGGAGCCCAACTCTACGTTTCTGGTTCTTACACCCTCCTAAATAACTACAAAGGCTTTCAGATCCCTTCCCTGCCAAGTCCCAGCACCAGAAAAGATACATGGCGTCTTTGGACTATACGGCAAGACAATAGTCTTGCCCTCCTTCCATCCCGCTTCCAGAATGCAGACGGGGTGCCTTCCAGACACAAAAACGCGTAAGCGCGTACAGGTAAGAACAGAAGACAGCTCTCTGCCACTCTGCCAGTAAGAAAGGACAAAAATCGCGTAAAAGCTCTTAAAGGTAGGAGAAAAGCCAGAAAATTAAGAAATAAGAAAGGTGGAAGTAGATACTGGTCCTTAAAGGTCTTGAGCAGAAACTACCTCATGCTTAAGGATGCAGCAAAATGGAGACAAGCATTTTGACGCAAGTGTCTGACACATATAGGCAGACCGAGCGTTTGACAGGCAGGAAGGATAACATCCGCTGCAAGGCAAAAGGGCAGAGCTGGGAAGTGGAATACAAAGGACAATGCATATGCATGGGTGAATCGTGCAAGGGACCTGCTGGGCATGAGCAATCAAGGTGATCAGGACAGTGATGAACCATCATAATGTGACGCATAGTCAAGTAGGGAACATCATGACTATGCATGATCTCCAGAACCCTCCAGATATAGGTTGCAGGCAGTGTACTTAATAAGACTCACTAGGTTGCTCTCTCTCTGGGTTTGTAAACAGTTTTATATAGTAAATGATAACAAAACAAAACTCTGCGTCAACAATTTGATTTTGCTCTTCTTAAACCAAACTCGCTCTCCCTCTCAAATTTCGATGACAAGTCCCCTGCTTCATGGAACCTCCCTCCATATAATTTAATCCCCATAACAATTAAATAAAACATTGTGCAGATGTTGTAACATTAACAAAAGAAAACATAAAAGTAAATCCCCACGAACACAGTCCAACTTTGATGACACATGATGTCTTAGAAACCATGAACACACTATAATGAAACAAAATTCTCATATAAAATTCCGACGAGCACATCTGAGAACTAACCAACTACATTCCCACTCCTCTGCACAGATCTCTATATGTCACAGCAGGCATCAGCGAGGGCAGAGATAAGGGGCCGAGGTGATATTGAGTATGCCACTTCAAGGTTGGAGTTTGAGTAGGATGAAAGAAAAGGCAAAAACAGCCAATCAAAGATAGATGTTTTGTACTCAATTCCGAATATTATGACTAAAAAATGAAATTTTTAACAAGCGCCTTAGCTCACCTGGGAGAGCGTAGCACTGAAGATGCTAAGGTACTCGGTTCGATCCCGAGAGGCGGCACTTCTTCAGCTTCTGTGGCGCAACTGGTTAGCGCGTGACGCTGTTAACGTCAAGGTTCGTGGTTCGAGTCCACGCAGGAGCGAGGAGTTGATACTCTAAATTGGTCGCGTGGTGTAGTCGGTTATCACATCTGTCTAACACACAGAAGGTCTCCAGTTCGATCCTGGACGCAAACCATTCCCTTCAAATGTTTATGCTCCGCTAGCTCAGTTGGTTAGAGCGTGGTGCTAATAACGCCAAGGTCACAGGTTCGATCCCTGTGCGGAGCATTTCTTCCTTCAATAGCCCGGCTAGCTCAATCGGTAGAGCGTCAGACTCTTAATCTGAAGGTTGTGGGTTCGACCCCCACGTTGGGCGTTTCATCATCATCCCAGTTAGTATAGTGGCTAGTATCCGCCCCTGTCATGCATAGCTGCACCGATCGGCGAGACCCGGTTCAATTCCCGGACTGGGAGCTTTATATTGGGGAATTAGCTCAAATGGTAGAGCGCTCGCTTAGCATGCGAGAGGCACGGGGATCGATACCCCGATTCTCCACTTTGAAAGCCTTTATAGCTCAGTTGGTTAGAGCGTCTGCCTAGTAAGCAGGAGGTCACCAGTTTCAACTCTGGTTAAAGGCAAGTGAAACACGCATTGGTGGTTTAGTGGTAAAATTAACCGTTGCCATCGGTTAGCCCCGGGTTCGATTCCCGGCCAATGCATTTTTGCGAAATCTTTTCTCAACTTTTTTTGGTTTGATTGTGCTTTTCTACCATACTTTTTATTTACGAGTTATTAGGGAGTTTTTGCAACCGTAAAAATTAAATTTTCACGTTAGCAAATTCATCGTGAATTTTAAGATAGGTAAACGTTTTTGCAAACGTAAATTTTGGCCAAATTATGACGATAGTTAGGGAAAGGAATTGTCGGCAAAAGTTGTTAAATAAAATGGATTCGTCTGATTCGGACTCAAATGATGATTACGCTACGCTTGCCATCGCTTTGCATTATGAGTCTGTGAGGGCGCCATCAGCCCGTTCGACTTCCAAAGCATCTCCGAGCAAGGGTCGTTTTGGGTCGATACGTTTCGCTTTTGACAAGAATGAGATCATTGAGCTCATCGAACTATTCAAGCTTCTGCGAAAGATCGTTACTGAAAGCCAATTTGTTGCAGATGCAAGGGAAGCATTGTGCATCCTTTTGCGTCGGCTTGCCTATCCTAATCGATTATGTGATCTCCAAAAACTCTTTGGCCGCAGCCAATCTGCGTTGTCGTAAATCTATTCCACGGTGCAAGGGTTGATTTATCATCGTTTCAAGCATCTGCTCACCTTCGATCATGTTTGTATTGGGCCGGCTTGCTTGCTGAGTTCGCTGAAGCTGTGCACACTAAGGGAGGTGCCCTTGGAAACTGCGTTGGCCTCATTGACAGAACTGTTTGACAAATCTGCCGGCCATCCAGGGACCAAAAGATGATGTACAACGGGCATAAACGCAAACATGCCATCAAGTTTCAATCTGTTGTGATGCCTGATGGGATCATCGCTCATTGGCACGGACCTGAATGTGGGAGCAGGCATGATTGCTTCCTGTTGAGGCAAAGCCAGCTTTTAGAGTACTTACCGCAACATCTTACCCATGATGGACAACATTATGTTTTATACGGGGATCCTGCATATGATGTTTGAGAACGCAATTTTCGAGAATGCGATGTTGCAGGAGTAGACAATGCGCTCCGCTCCGTACTGATCTCTTTTCCAGTACTGATGTCCTTCAAATTGTTCTCATCTTTGTCGCTGCTCCATTTATTTGCAATATCAACATTGCCGTTCTCATTTGTTAACGTTTAGAGAGAATGCGCGATAGATATTGCAGAGAGTACAGGATTGAACTGATACTTCCACTTGAAGTCCTCTGGGAACTTAAAGTGAACTTCTCACTCAGATGCTGAGAATTGATGGGACATCTGCATACAACGCCTTTTGGTGGCGCTCCTCAGCTTCCGTCGCTTCTCACGGTGGCTGTGACATTGCTGAAATATGTCCTTACACATGATAAACAAGTGTATGAGGACGAGGGTCTGCAGCAGGGTCTATCCCAAGGTGCCGTAGACACCGGAGAGACGCCCCAGGGTGCTTGGAGCGACGTCCCCAAGGTGCAGGACCCTGGGGAGCGGGACCCTGAGGCGCTGACCCAAGGGTGCCGGACGCTGGGGTGTAATGACAATAAAATGATAAAGTGTAAAGACCTTATGTGCGGAACATAATCACGCGTGCTCGGAGCTGAGATCTATTGTATACATTCTCGTTGTTGAGTTAACATGATCTATCAGCATTCTGCAGCGTAGCAAAACTGCAACTCTTAGCTTTTTGGCGTACCGCAATAACCACTTGAGTTTTGCTACAGCATAAAAGCGGATATGTGATCAAGGGGCCGTTTCAACCTATTAATCCCTCTTGAAAAATCCCTAAAAATTATTTTCTGGATTTTCATTCTGTCCCCAAGTATATCTCCAAAAAATAAATGAAATAATCCCTGTAAATAATTCTTTTCGAACTTTGGACTCATCCAGACAATTCGGAAAAAAAATGGATGACCATGACGAACCCCCCCCGTTGCCGCCGCCGTTGGTTGAAACGCCCGCTGCACCTAAAAGAAGCGAGGAAGACAAAAGAAGGATAAAGTCCCCATCGTGAACGAAGATATCAGATGGACAGACGGCATGATAAAGACCCTGCTGAAGGCCAAACTCGTTACTTTCAAAGAGGAGTATCTTCGTGCGAAGGAGAAGCACAAAGGGGAAGACGTTTGGAGGAGGATTGTGCTTGAAGTCAACTCTGTTCATTCCGTGAAGTTCACAGTCGAGCAGGTGAAGACCAAGTTCAAGGCTCTCAAGAAAATGCGCTCAGATATCGGTGGAAAGCACCTGACCCAGACCGGCAACAATCTCGTTAAGGTGCCAACCTACTGGGACGCTCTTGTGGAGTACTTTGGAGGACAGTAAAGGGTTAGAAGGGGAGTCGTTGGGCACAGCTACCTATGTCAATACTGGAGTCGACCTTGCTATGGGGATGGTTAGTGATGATAGCGACGATGAAGACGACACCCACCACAATGATGACGAATCTTGCCGCAGTGATGGCCATCCCAACGTAGCGACATCACGTTTGTCGTCTTCTGGCGGATCGACACCTGCATCCACCCCTTCAAAAGATGGCTCGCAGACCCTCACCATTCCTGCGCGATCCGGAGCAAAGAGACAGAAAGTTGACATGCCATCATCCATCACCACCTTGGGTGATAGCGTCAAAGATGGATTCATTCATGTCAGCAACAGTCTCTCACTGATGGCAGCAAGTATGGCAGCACCAACAGCTCAAGCGCAAGTTCGAGAGAACAAGACGGAGGAAATGGAGGAGTTTAAAGATGCGGTTAAAACAGCTATGAAGGATGTGATGACAAGCAGTTTGAAGGAGTGTATTGGATTGATGTCGACTAGTTTAGCGGATGCAATGAAGGAAGCTTTGTCTCAACGAAAAAGTGACTAAATAAAGCTCTTTTTTGATCTCTTTTTAAGAAAACAACATAAGATAATCTTTGATAAGATTCTTCTTGGCTCGTGCCTGTTCGCCACCAACGGGATCCTCAGCGTCAATCCCAAGCTCTTCAGGTAGGGATCATAGGAAGGCAGATCGTAAAAAGACTCTATCTCTGTAGCATCGCCAATTGCGATCAAAACATTGTGCAAGACGAGGCATGCCTGAACAACGCGTGCCATTTGAGCGGTGGGCGAGAGATACTTTCCATCCTTGATCCTTGCATGCTGCGTTAAGGCTGTTTTCAGCTTTCTGAATCTCCCCTTTAGAAGCCCAATCGTATTCTCCACCACAATCCTCGTGCAAGAGTGCATGTAGTTATATCGCCGCTCGTCGGCGGGCATGTCGTCGCGAATCTCAAAAGGCGTCATCACATACAGCTTGTAGCCTGAATCGGCCACAATATGGCCACCCGGTGGAATACGAAGATGTACTGTCTTTCCGAATGTTGAGTTGTTGTAGATTGACTTGTCGTTTGCAGATCCAGGGCGAATATCGTAGTCTCGTATGCGTTTCTTGTGATCAACGACGAGTTGAACGTTCAATGCAGGGTAAAGCTTGCGACAGTACCAGCCCTCGTAGTCTCGAGGCCTCTCGATTTCGATGAGAGACCCATCAATGGCGAGGTATGTTGAAGGAAATCCGCAAACGTCCTCAAACCCCCTCCTTAACTCTTGCCATTCATCATCGGTGACGGGAAGACCAACAAATTGTGGTTGAAGGCAAACGAGGATAACCTCGATAACTTGCCATATGTATCGGTGCACGCTTGACTTCCCCATCCCAAACACACTTGCTGTATCCGCCAGAGCGCCCATATGGGTGAGGTAATGCAGCGTTGCAGCAACGCGATCTCGAATGGTGAAGTGGGTGCTATCACCCAAAGGTTCATTGACTTCTTCCCAATGTTCTACCACCATCCCATATATGAGATTGAAAGAGGTCCGGCTGCATCTGAAGGTATTGATGAACCAGCCATCGTGGAACGCTGGATCAGCATCTACCTCAGACCATGCCGAAGTCCGGGTAGAGAATCGTCGTTTCCTTTCATTTCTTTACAAACCATTAGATTTCCAGCCGTTAAGGATGTAGAAACACGATTACCTGTTAGACCGTCCATCTGCAGTGGCTGCTGTCACCGCTGCGACAGTTACAAGTGCGGATGCGGTCGAAAGGAGGAGAATTACAAGAGCCGTTACGAGTGCGACATGCGAGGGTCGCATTGTCACCGACGTCAAACGACAAAATAATCCTGTAATTTCAAATAATCCAGGGGGGGTAGCTGGATTAAAAAAAAAGAAAATAATCCCTATTTTAATCGTGTGTAACATATAAGAGGAATTTTGGAAGAGGGATTTTTTAAGAGGGATTAACAGGTTGAAACGGCCCCTCAAGCAAAAAAGCTAATTCAATAGATTTTACAAATTTAAAAAGTTTACCCGAGTTGGGGATCGAACCCAAGACCTCTTCCTTAGGAGGGAAATATTCTGCCACTGAACTACACGGGCTTTCCGAAACGGGGAATTGAACCCCGGCCACCGCTGTGAGAGAGCGGGATCATAACCACTAGACTATTTCGGATGAAGTGAGCAGAGTGGGATTCGAACCCACGCCTCCGGAGAGATCACGGCCTTAACGTGACGCCTTAGACCAACTCGGCCATCTGCCCAATTAATAGGTCCCAGCGAGAATCGAACTCGCGTTGCCAGAATCAGAATCTGAAGTGCTGCCCCTACACCATGGAACCAAAATATTGCGTCGACCGGGAATCGAACCCGGCACTAGTGCTTGGAAGGCGCTTATTATACCACTTAACTATCGACGCGTCAATGGAGGCACTGGGGATCGAACCCAGGGTCTTTCGCATGCGAAGCGAACGCGTTACCACTACGCCATACCCCCATATAGAGTTTGTTCGATGGAAAAATTGTCGGACACAAACGGCCGTCGTCTTAGCGCCACCAGCGCTGGAGCGAAGACCCCTGAAGATAAGAATCGTCAGCCAAAGCGACCCTTATCAGAAGAAAGGAACGAACCTGTTAAGCTGCTCAAAACCGCTGGTCAGACCCCTGGTAACCAGACATATGCCGACGCTGCGGCCTATGTCGACGAGGAACCTGACCCTGATGGAACCGAAGATAAAGACATGGAATCCTCAGACGATGCCGACCTTAGCAGTCAGGAGTACAACCCCACCACCTGGGCGTCCATCATCAAAGGTCCAGACGGACGACTGAACCTCCCAGACGATCACAAAACCGCTCGATAAACCTAGCGAAGTATTGAGAGAGGCTGATATACTCAGGAAGTTAGCCGCTGCCTCCAATGCTGAAGAAATGAAAGTCATAGCCAATGGATTACCTGTCGCTCATGTCACGCCTAAGATCATCAACGAGTTCCTCTCTCAGTTTGGAGGAATGATAGCCTGCCCCCACTGCACTGGACGCTCACAGTCACTCTGGGAGGCCATTGGTGCGGATGGACGCTCCAAATGTACCACCATGCAGAAGTTCAGCGTCACACACAGACATTCCCTGCCCCGGCAGGTTAACGGCAGCTAAACTCTGGATGCACTGCATTGGGAAGCCAAAGATCGCAGCCTCCCCCCAACTAACTCGTACCATGGCGTCAATGTTCTCGTCCGCCCCTCAGAAACGCCCTCCAACCAGCAAGATTAAACCTAGAAACTGCTGAACATGAGATAACTTCTCTTATTGTAGAGTTTTACCAAACAGAAGAAGAACTTGTCCCCCGGAAACTCGTCAAGGCCATCCTGGAGAAGCACATCATATTTACCAAGGGCCAAAAAGAATATATTCAAATTCTTAAACGCAGCTACCAACCACATAGCCCAAGACTTGGTACAGACACGCTTGGCTCACGCCGCCATCCAAACCGCAGATAAACCCGTTGGAACTGGTAATGCTATGCGTGCACCTCCCCTTGGCATCAATCGACAACCCGCCACCAAAAGCACTCCTGCCGCCAAGGCCCTCGAGGCTATCGGGAAACTCGCGGAAGCGGACCGCCCAGAGGCATACCACAAAATGTTAACCACTGGTCGTAACCCAATCAACAATACCTACCTCGGCCGAAAGGTTGCAGCGGCCAGAAGGGCCCCTATCGCCATTGAAACCATTGAGGATATCCAGAACGACTACTTGCGTACACGCGTGGAAGCCCTCACCGAGATTAGAGTCGAAAATCTTAAACCCTCCACGCTCACCGAACTCAAAAACACTCTTGCCGGAGCAGCCGAAATCCCCCGCTCGGCCTTTGGATCTATCATACGTCACGGGAAAGAAACTCAATTCTTCATACGTAAACACGGAGATACATGGGAAAAACTAAACACCTACCTCTCCAATACAGCAAAGACCTCTCCCATTAGAGTCATCACTACAAATCAGTTTACCCCCCCACCAGACGTCAACCCCAGAGGCATCTCACTGACATTATTGCCAGATTCGCTAAAGAAGCCGCGCAATCACCGGATATGGCTACTACCATAAAACTCTTGACCATACTCCCAACCTCTGAAGCGCGCCAAGAATTCCGCGACACTCTGAACACCCTCCTCACCCCCACCCCCCTACCAGCATGATGATTAACTCAGGGCAGAAAGGCCCCGACCCGAAAGAATGAACCCTGATCGCTTCAACATCAGAGTTTCTTCTCTTAACGTTGGGGGTCTAGCAACCTCCGTACACGAAGTTCGTGAATTGCTAACAAAAAAATCCCTAGATTTCATCACATTGCAAGAGACAATGCTTAACCCTGGCCAAAATCTCTACCCCCACCAAGAACTGCTCATTATTGACCACCGAATCCCATCACACCCTGGCCGACACAAAAGAAGTGGCTTCGCTGTCATGCGTAATCCGTATACCACCACACCCGAAGACTTCCGAATACTTGAGGCTGACCCACGTGGCGATTTCCTCTGGTTTCGGTTCCGCGACGTTGTAAATGTCGGCATATTCTACTTGTCGCCAACGATACAAATTGCACGAGCTCGTCGAGCCCTACTATCCACCAACAAATACGCCGATCCCGCTCGATATCCAGGCCCCGTCCTTCTGATGGGAGACCTTAACACTCGATTTGGCCCCATGTTTGGTGACACCGCCAGATCTCCGGTATGGCGTCGCTCCGCCGTCACCCAAACACTTAATGCAAACGGCCTAACCTTCCTGAAACACGAACCGCACCGCAGCAAGTTCACCTACATTCAAAATCAAAACAAATCAGTCATTGATTACATCGCTATATCTGAAGACCTCACCGAACATAGCAGCCGGCTCTTCGTTGATCAGGAAGCCCTGGTCGGCGTACTCCATCGCACTATCTGGGCAGATATCAGCTTACCACTTCCCAACAACATCATTCACAACCCCGAAATATTCACCTACCGACTTGAAAAACTGAAAAACCCCAAAACCAAAGAAGCATTCCATACTAGAGCCACTGAAATATCAGCAGAAGTCCAAGAAGAAATACATGCAGCTCTCGAAGACGTCCTCTCAGCTGTGGCAGATGGCGCGCAACAGTCGGATGATACCTGCGTACGACAGCTTGACACCACCCTCGATATAATCCGCGCAGCCATTGACGGGCTAGCACTCGAAATACTAGGTACAAAACCTATAAAGAAATTCAAGTCAGCTAAATGCTCAACCTGGGACCGGAGGTCAGAATACTCACTGAAGAGCGGCGGCGTCTACAGGTCCGCCTTGACTCCACTGCATACGGCACACAGCTATTCACGCAAACCAGAAAAGACCTTGCAAAGGCTAAGAAAGCGGTAAAAAAGTTAACTCAAAAGAAACAACGAGAGGGATACGAAAATTGGACAGAATCACTCCACACCTTACCAACCGCGGTAGCCACAAAATTCCTTGCAGGTACACTCCGCCGACGAGACCGCCGACAATGTGCTTCCCAACTTCGAGGTCACGAGGATACCCTGGAAGCCGTCAAGAACCACTTCCAGATGGTATCTGCCGATCCAGACCCAAACACTCCAAAAAAACCTCCGGACCTCCTCATCATTCCTACTGTTCGACCACCGCAGACCATTTCCCATACCCTTGACGAAGTACGCCGTGCCATCAAACACACACCCATTGGTAAAGCACCGGGAGGTGATGGTATTAAAGCCGAACTTATCAAACCGATAGAAGACATCGCTGCCAGCTGGCTCCTCCTCCTCTTCAATGCCATCGCAAAAACGTCCGTAACCCCTACCGGATGGGGGGAAATCCACACTCACCCCGTGTGGAAAGTGGGAAAAGGCCAACCGCATGAGGTTGATAAACACCGACCGATCTCTCTATCCCAAGTCATTAGGAAGATCTATGAACGACTACTGAAACCATACCTCGATCAGCCTCCAAATGGAGAAGGTCTACACGCCGCCCAAGGAGGTTTTCGCGCTGGAAGAGGAACTGCTGATCAAGCGGCGGTCCTTCAAGCCCTCATTGCTAAATCAAAAAGCACTGGAGGTCGCCATTGGCTGTGCTTTTGGATATAAAGGCGGCCTATGACTCAGTCGATCGGAAACTCCTCTGGGATGAGCTCCAACGGCGAGGGTACTCCCCCTCACTCATACGAATACTCCAAAGCCTATTCGACCGATGCCTTGCCAAGGTGGTCATCAATGGACGGAAAAGCTCGGCATACTGGCTTGCACGGGGCCTGATCCAAGGATCTGTTCTTAGCCCCATACTCTACGCAATCTTCATCGATCGCATGATTCGAGACCTCATCGCACGATTTGGGGAACACACCGTCATCTATGCCGATGACATTGCCATCATTGCCTCCTCCGCTGAAGAACTAACAGAAATGCTGAGATTCTTGGAGGAATACAGTAATAACCTACATTTTCGATTCGCACCCGACAAAACTGAAGTGATCCCCCCGGAGGACGCTACTGATGCAGAGACGGCTATGTTAAAACTTTACGACCAGACCTTGAAAATGACCGAATTCTTTAGATATCTCGGATTCATTTTCAGTACGCACGGCTTTGAGATGTTTGAACAAACTCAAATGCGTCTGAAAAAAGCCCATATGAAGTTAGCAGAACTCAAAAGACTGGGATTCAACGGAAGAGGGTTCTCAGGACGTACCGCACTCTGGATCTACAAAGTATTCCTTAGACCCATCCTCGAATATGGGTTCCAACTCGTAATCTACGACAACGACGCTATTAAACTACTCGAAAACTTCCAATACACAGCACTCAAGACGGGCATGGGGCACAAGGAAGCACATCCCAACGTGCCCTACGCCGACTCACCAACCTCCCCCTCCTCCGCACTAGGAACCATATTCTTGCCACGAAAACCCGCGCAAGATGGAAGGACCGAAGGGACGATCCCTCCTTCCTATCATCACTTATCTTCACCTTGGAAGAGGAGATTGATGACTACCACCCTGTAGAATGCACAAGACTCTGGCACGATATTGAAACCCGCCTCGCGGAGGCTCCAGATGCCTTCGATGGACTCGAAGATGCTTTCACACTCCCCTTACGGCCACTGAGGCCCGTGAAGCTTCCCCAAGCCTCCTTGAGACCTATCGACTTCAAGAAGCCCACCGCGACCACACCAAACCCCTCGTCAACAGCTCAGCCTCGCTTTCACACTCCGAGACCAACCCTCCGCTATTCTCACTGCTAGGCTTCCCATCATCACCAGAACCACTCGACGACGTCTCCTCCTTTGGCGACTTGGCGGCATCCCTCCCCACCCCCACAAAGACTGCAAGCGATGCCAACAGCACTGGGGTGTCGCATCAGCCCTCAACCGAGCACACGCAAACGAATGCTCGGGAGCGTACCTTTGGATCCCAGACATAGTGGAGGCATCCCATCCTGATGGATGGGCCCCAAACCACCACGAGGGCATTGTAGACATCGATCACCTCGTAGACATCCTGGAAGCCATACACATCCACCCCCCTCGCCCCACTGATGATGATGAGGATGCCCTGGAACAGTGGAAATCAGCTTACACTCGTATTGATCAACGTACCTCACCACTCTGGAAACTCGCCACTAAAGCCATGAACGATGTGTGCAGTAAACTGCTCCACTGGCCTCGCTCAGGAGATGACGATGCAATTTGAAAAGTTAATTGTCAAGTCTGAATTATTTTGTTTTCTTGGTTTTTGACTTTCTCATAATATGTACCCACGATGCCTTGGTTTTTCTCTTCCACTCCCTTTATTTTCTTTATCCTTTTATCACTGGACCGGTGGGGCTCCCTGGATATAGTCGGGGATTACTACATGTGGCTCTGGCCGTCCCGCTCATACTCCTTTCCCGTAGCGTTTTGGACCCATCCCGATAGTGTATCCTTTTCTCTTCTCCCTGTCAAATGGCCCTCACCCCCAACTTTTTTTCATCATGTCTACCACCTTTTTTCACAGCACTTTCACTTACTGGTTCTGAAAGATGTTTTTCGAGTGCCATGCTCGTTATGGGCTTATCTGGCTGGGTCTTTTTGGGTTTTTTGGTCGGTTCCCAAAACTTGTCTTTGAGTTCTTACCTTTTACCCCCCAAATCGATACTATATAAAAACAAAAAAAAAAAAAAAAAAAAAAAAAAAAAAAAAAAAAAATACCCCCATATGAGAAAATTCCAATCTGGTGCAATCATATTCCAAATGCCAGGCAATCTTTTAAGAAAAGAACAATGACCGTCTCTGATGCTAGGCTTCCGTCTCTGATGCTAGTCTTCCACCGCAGGATGCTGCGCGTGCTTGAAGCAACAGCCCCAAAAGGTAACATCCAGGGCCTTATGACACGGTTATGTTGAACAGCAGGGCCTTATGACCCGGTTGTGTTGAAAAGCAATGCCACCAGTTTTTCCTTTTTCAGGAATGTACAGTAATCATAGGAGACCACTATGAAGGAGATATCACAGGACATTGCCACAGGACATTAGGATGGAAGCTGTGAAAGAACTTTGCCATGGCTTTCAATGCTGTTGATAAAGCAGAGGTGCTTCAGTTGATCAAAGTGAAGCAAGGTAAGAATGTTGTTCATCTTTGACTTACCTCATCAGAAAGGAGTGACAGCGCATTTGTTATGGAAGATATCTTCAAAAGATCAGGCAGCCATTCGAAAAAATTCTCTGTTATGTGAATCAAGCGTTACGTTATGGCGACAGGAGGCTGGCAGCAAGAAAACCTGGACAAGATCTTTTGCGGCGGTGCTATGGGCAGACAGAACAGCAATTAGAGCTGATACGCATGGCTTCAGTCCCTACAAGCTGGTTTTTGGGCAGAAAGCTTTGTTGCGTTTGGAACATGTGATCCAAAGCAAAACCGTCATCAACTGGCAAGAGATGGCCAAGGAGGAGATGCTGGCGTGCAGGGCAGGGCTGATCTTGAGAAGAGTAGGGATGTAAAGAAAGCGCTTCAAGGCATGACGGAGAGGAGGGCACAGAGAAGAGAGTTTTGGGACGGCAGGCATTGCATGAGTCAAGTGCCGTTGCAACGTGGGGAGTTGGTCGTGTGGAGGGATTGTACCCTTGATGGGACGTATGGGAGGAAGCTTGACAACCAATACTCTGGTCCTTATCCTTTATCGGCGGTGTAACCCGTGAATTTGACAATGATTGCTATATGTCTGAACTCGCCATCTTCTTCTCTTCCTGAGTGTCCCTTCAAAACTCCCTCTTACAATTTTATTTCCTCTTCAAATATGAAAGACTAAAAAACAGGTCTTTGTCCCCTGTGATCCCCTCAGACCACCCCTACCACCGCCAAAAACACGTCCAGCCTTTCATCAATGTACTCTTCCAACCCTGAATCTTCAATATCGGCATCCCTGCACGGCTTGTCGTATTGCTTACTCAGAGCATCACACATCTTATTCTTAATCCCCACAATATGATGTATCTTGGTGTCAAATGTCCTCACATATGCTGCCCATCGCATGATCATCGGGTCATGTATCATCAGGTTGTTGAGAGATTCGATAAGACCTCTTGCGTCCAGGAAGATCTCGAATCTCACCCTGTAGATATAGGGAAAACCCCACTTCAAGTTCCACATATTTCCCTCTTGTGTTGCGAATAGTTCTACTCGTACTCTCTAAAGAGCCCGGAGTAAAACCTCACAGCGTAAACCTTCGCCTCTTTGTCTTTCTGCATGATCATGCCCCCTTCTCCCAGCGGCCCCGCATCAACCGTAAGCATAAGCGGCCGTCACTTGTCCCCATGAACCACTGGCCTCAACGCTGGCGGACTCCTCATCCTCCTCTTCAGCTCCAGAAATGCTTTTTTTTCGTCACTGCCCTCTTCAAATGGAAACTCCAACACCGCGCCCTTCTGTGTAAATGCGTGCAATGGCTCAGCTATCGTCGAGAACCCGTCAACATACATCCTAAAGGTTCCTACTGCCCCTTAAAACGAGCGAACCTGGCTCACACTCATTGGCATTGGCCAGTCTTGAATGGCGTCCCTCTTCTG
The DNA here is from genome assembly GCA_025449115.1 of Chytridium lagenaria. Taxonomy (NCBI): domain Eukaryota; kingdom Fungi; phylum Chytridiomycota; class Chytridiomycetes; order Chytridiales; family Chytridiaceae; genus Chytridium; species Chytridium lagenaria. The sequence continues at coordinate 116,604 of JAHLKC010000114.1, forward strand.
CTTCTTAGGGTGTCGTCCAGATGAGTTACAATGATGCCCTAGGACCTATATTCCCCAACCCCTATTCGTGTTTTCGCTCCCAAGAAGGTGATCCCGCGTCCTTAGCATCATTTAGAACCCCGTCAACCACCTCTATGTTTTCTCTCACGCTGAATTTGACCCCATCCTCACCCATTGTCTTATCCCACTCTTCAACTGAATGCCCTCTCAAAGGCATATCGTCTATGAACGGCCAACATCGTTCAGGTATCCATCTTTAGAACACCTTCAAACTGAGCTGCTGACTATACATAGGCGAGTTCGTCCACCCCTGCGGCAACCCCGTCATCCTCAGTAACCCCAACGGCGTGCCCACCGCCGTCATATCCCTTCTCTCCTCATCCAACGGAATCTGATCAAAATAACTGTGGCGTCAAACATCGTATACCTCCCTCGAGCCGCGAACCTTTGCGTAATATCTTCCATGTGAGGTGTCAGCAACGAGTACTGCATTGTGACCTCGGCAAGTCTTGAATGAAAGGTAGGCTCCCGTCCTTCTTCTGTATGACAAACCATCTCGAAGAGTACGCACCTCATGACGGTTCCACTACCCCAGCTTCCAACATCTCCTTCAACGAACCAAGTAGCTTCTCTATTAACGCCTGTTGTACTGGGTAGCTCTTCATGCGCCAGGGCTTGTGCGGTAAGGTTTGGATTTTTACCCAACGGGAAAACTTCTGGCTTGACTCTCCTGATTTCACTAAGCGTGAAGGAAAAGGCCTTATGCCGTCTGTAGAGGGTCGCTTTCATCGTTTTCTTCTTTTTTATAGAAGGAAGGGCGTTTGACGTGGTATGCCAACTTATGACATGCTACAACATTGGTCGAGATGCCTGTTGCTGTTATTTGATTCCCTTTTATGTATTATTTTATTATTTGTAGAAAGTTGAATAGATTTACGTTCACCCCAAAGTCCTAGAAGGTCCTCTTGCTTCAGGCCAGCCTCTGGCTGAGCTTTCACCAACCCCTTTTATTATCTATAGTGTATTGAATGTTGCCAGCGGGTGCTCAGGTGATGGTGTCGCCGGGAGAGACGGCAACCCAGACCAAGATGAACTTCTAAGAAGGTATGAGCAGTAGAAAAACACCTTATTTGCATGATACCTTCGAGGTCTGGTCAAAGAACCATGCTTGCTGCTATATTGTTGACGACATATGCCATCCCAATGTTTGGAGTGGGAGTAGCGGCACATAAGAAGCCCGTGGATGGATGAGACAATAGAAACAACAGTTAAAACGGTTATAAGGAGCAGTAACGGAGACCTGACACATTCCTTGGAGCGGGATCGAATCCCTTTTCGTAGAACCCTTTCCCCTCGTCACTTTGGACCTAGTTATGAGGCATTTCCCTTCATTTTCCCCCTTCTACTAACAATCAGAATGAAACACCACCCACAGCACACCAAATCCTTGCATCCCTTAACGGATGAGTAAGGCTTTATTCTCGACTCTGGAGTACATCCAGGGAGTTAGTATCGTCACCTACAATGTGGTTCTCTACCTCTGTATGTCAAGGCTTAGCAGAGGAGGCCACTAGAGAGAACTTCACAAGACTCCACCTTTTCTTTATGGAGCCTGCACCTTTCCGTACCTTCCTTCTCCTCTCTCTCTCCCCTTCACACCAATCCATCGGCTTATGACCTCCCACCAAGGAGACCCTTGCAGGCCTCTTTTGCTTCAATACCGGTTTGTACTTTGCCCCCATACTCATCCCCAATATCTTCCCCGTCACTTCCATGTATGGACTATTGGCGCTTCCTCGTCGCTTCCTCGTCGCTCTCAATTCTCCTTCCCCACCTCCTCCCACTCCTGTACTGCCCATTCGGCCCTTTTTGGTCCTCTGCACTCCTCTCGTTAGGTGAGTCTCGCGCTTTTTCCAACGCTGACACAATTCCTCCCCACCAAACTCTAATCCCTTCTTCTTCATACACTCGGATAAACTTTTCCCCTTCTTCCATAAATAGCCCTCCCTATCTCGCCATCCTTGTCCACCTCCTTCTCTCCTTTCCTTTCAAGATGATCGTTGTCGCACCCTGGGCCTTTACACTCTCAACGTAAGTGCACTCCCCTACCCCATAACCTGCGGATCTCGTCTCAAGAGACCGCTCCCAATCTTCTTTATTCTGTCCTTCCTTTCACCCCTTTGTTTGTTTCCTCTCCCCTTCATCAATAACCCAAACTCCCTTTCTCCCCTACCATCAATCGCATCCTCCCTTCCAACACCATGGCTCTATCTCCTACTCTTTCAATCATGCCCTTGAGGCGTATTCCCATGTCTCCTACCTTCTTAGACAATGTCTTGGTTCGGATCGCAGTCTCCCTTGGCGTGCTAACCAGAGCACCCGCTAGTACAACTCAACACACAAAAGTGAATAAAATGGGAAAGATGATAGCACAGCCCACCAGGGTTGGCCTGAATGTGCAGAGGGCTTAATCCAGGACTAAAGAGGTGTACGTAAATCTATTCAACTTTCTACAAATAATAAAACAATGTATAAAGGTGGAATAAAATAACAACAGCAGGCATCTCGACCAACGTGGTAGCATGTCGTAAGTTGGCACACCACGTAGACCGCCCTTCCTTCTATAAAAACCTCTCTTGTATCTATGGAGAAAAAGTATGAAAAACCGTGAGAGGGAAAAGAATGGAACAGGAATAAAGAAATGACAATAAGGGCACGACGTCTACATAAGCGACGCATTCATGCATCTTGGTGAGGTTATCTTATAATCTCACACCCCCCTTTTTAGTATTCTGGGGCCCCCACCCTCCCCTCGGCAGAGCCTCTCACAAAAGCCTCATACATCCTAGTCTTCAGCTCGCAGTCCTTCTCTGCTTTTCTCACGCCATAAAAAACTTTGTAACCGTTCATTGTTGCGGAAGCCAGAGTATCCAGAAAATCTGTATGGTTCTCGAACATCAATTGCCTTATGAGCAATGTTGAAATCTCCTACAAAAATTGTATTTGACTGAGCCTTGAGACTCTTTACAAAAGTGTGTAGTCGTTCAAGGAACTTCATTTTACATTCCTGCATGTGATCATGCCTTGTGCCATTTGGCGCATAGACATTCACTATTGTGAAGTTCTCTCTATGGCCCCCTCTGCCAAGCCCCGGCATACAGAGGTAGAGAACCACATAATAGGTGACAAGACTAGCCTCTAGGAGGTACTCCTAGATCAAGAGTCAAGCCCTATTCTGCCTTTAGTGACAGTGGGGATTTAAGTTGCTGTGGTTCTGCTCTAAAACTAATTTAAATGAAAGAAAAAAGGAAAAAGGAAGGAAAAAGGTACTCAGGCGGAGATCCAACGCGCCAGAGTGGAAGGGTCATCAAGGAGGGAGTCCATCCCGCTCCTAGTAGTGTACAAGGCCTCGTAATTGCCGCAATAAGCCGTTTTATCATGTTCTCATCTGATCTCTTCTACCTAAGGCCCTGCTCATGCCGCATTCCCACTCACAGGCAACTAGATAGCCAGTCATCGCAGTTAAGAAAAGAACAGAGGTGGTTATACTACCCAAACCTTCAAAGGAATCATGCCACAGAGGCGTCTATCCTGGGCTCAGGCCTTCTTAGACTCAAGTGTCTTGGTTCAAGGTGTAGTCTCCCCCAGCGCGTAATCCCAAGCGCACGCAGGTACAACTAAATAACACAATGTTGAATAACAGAAGAATGAAGAAAGCATGGTCTAAGGGCAGCCATGCCTGGATGTATGGGTGGGATCAATCCAGGACTACAGAGGTGCATGTAAATCTATTCAACTTTCTACAAATAATAAAGCAATACATAAAGGGGAATCAAATAACAACAACAGGCATCTCGACCAACGTGGTAGCATGTCATAAGTTGGCACACCACGTTGACCACCCTTCCTTCTATAAAAACCTCTCTTGTATCTATGGGGAAAAACTATGAAAAACCCCGAGAGGGAAAAGAATGGAACGGGAACAACAAAATAAGAGTAAGGCACGACGTCTATATAAGCCACGCATTCATGCCTCTTGGTGAGGTTATCCAATAATCTCACACTATATTCATACCTAAAAGGCAGAAAGTAAGGCACCGTCCTTCTTCAACAAAGTCGTCAAAGTCAGTGCGCATCATATGAGTCCTGCATATAACTGAAAGTACAGGGATATCTTCGCGGACCATGGTCATAACATCATTATGTCCATTTCTCTCCCTAAGCCTAACCCTAGAAGGTTATGCGCGGTTCCATGACCGAGCCATTCAACATAATACTTATTCTTTTGTTATGAGCATCATAAGTATGATAATCTAGTTACTCAACATAGAACTCAGGATCATTATAGTTGACATCAGCGACTTCTTCATCAAATCGTCGAAACAATTTACAATTAACTCCAACAGCTATCATATTCTTAGGCTTATGTCTAAGAACTTGGAGATCTTCCCATGTTGCGCGGCAAAGTCATCTGAAGCTACTTCTGCTGATGCAGCATTAGCAGTTTCTGTAGGCGGCAAAGACTCAAATGGTCGGAGTCTAGTGGCATTGGCAAGTCGTGATAAGAGCTGGCCTCCAGGGAGGAGCTCTACAACTGTATATCTATTGCTGTCCATAGATTTAATAAGGACACGCATAGGGCCATTGTTGTGCTCGCCTCTTCCGTTTGAGTTCTGCTCGCAAGAGTACGGCCTTGGAGTAGGCGACCCTAGCAGCTAGCTGAGTAATGTAATATTTATCCTCTAAACGATCATCTTCATCGTTGAGGGATTCTTTGACAAAGTCCTGGAGGGCTTGTCGAGTTTTCATGAGCACACTTACATGTGTGTCAGTATCTATAACATCAAAATGATGAAAGCGACCCTCTACAGACGGCATAAGGCCTTTTCCTTGACGCTTAGTGAAATAGGGAGAGTCAAGCCAGAAGTTTTCCCGTTGGGTAAAAATCCAAACCTTACCGCACAAGCCCTGGCGCATGAAGAGCTACCCAGTACAACAGGCGTTAATAGAGAAGCTACTTGGTTCGTTGAAGGAGATGTTGGAAGCTGGGGTAGTGGAACCGTCATGAGGTGCGTACTCTTCGAGATGGTTTGTCATACAGAAGAAGGACGGGAGCCTACCTTTCATTCAAGACTTGCCGAGGTCACAATGCAGTACTCGTTGCTGACACCTCACATGGAAGATATTACGCAAAGGTTCGCGGCTCGAGGGAGGTATACGATGTTTGACCGCCACAGTTATTTTGATCAGATTCCGTTGGATGAGGAGAGAAGGGATATGACGGCGGTGGGCACGCCGTTGGGTTACTGAGGATGACGGGGTTGCCGCAGGGGTGGACGAACTCGCCTATGTATAGTCAGCAGCTCAGTTTGAAGGTGTTCTAAAGATGGATACCTGAACGATGTTGGCCGTTCATAGACGATATGCCTTTGAGAGGGCATTCAGTTGAAGAGTGGGATAAGACAATGGGTGAGGATGGGGTCAAATTCAGCGTGAGAGAAAACATAGAGGTGGTTGACGGGGTTCTAAATGATGCTAAGGACGCGGGGATCACCTTCTTGGGAGCGAAAACACGAATAGGGGTTGGGGAATATAGGTCCTAGGGCATCATTGTAACTCATCTGGACGACACCCTAAGAAGCAGAAGAGGGACGCCATTCAAGACTGGCCAATGCCAATGAGTGTGAGCCAGGTTCGCTCGTTTTAAGGGGCAGTAGGAACCTTTAGGATGTATGTTGACGGGTTCTCGACGATAGCTGAGCCATTGCACGCATTTACACAGAAGGGCGCGGTGTTGGAGTTTCCATTTGAAGAGGGCAGTGACGAAAAAAAAGCATTTCTGGAGCTGAAGAGGAGGATGAGGAGTCCGCCAGCGTTGAGGCCAGTGGTTCATGGGGACAAGTGACGGCCGCTTATGCTTACGGTTGATGCGGGCCGCTGGGAGAAGGGGGCATGATCATGCAGAAAGACAAAGAGGCGAAGGTTTACGCTGTGAGGTTTTACTCCGGGCTCTTTAGAGAGTACGAGTAGAACTATTCGCAACACAAGAGGGAAATATGTGGAACTTGAAGTGGGGTTTTCCCTATATCTACAGGGTGAGATTCGAGATCTTCCTGGACGCAAGAGGTCTTATCGAATCTCTCAACAACCTGATGATACATGACCCGATGATCATGCGATGGGCAGCATATGTGAGGACATTTGACACCAAGATACATCATATTGTGGGGATTAAGAATAAGATGTGTGATGCTCTGAGTAAGCAATACGACAAGCCGTGCAGGGATGCCGATATTGAAGATTCAGGGTTGGAAGAGTACATTGATGAAAGGCTGGACGTGTTTTTGGCGGTGGTAGGGGGTGGTCTGAGGGGATCACAGGGGACAAAGACCTGTTTTTTAGTCTTTCATATTTGAAGAGGAAATAAAATTGTAAGAGGGAGTTTTGAAGGGACACTCAGGAAGAGAAGAAGATGGCGAGTTCAGACATATAGCAATCATTGTCAAATTCACGGGTTACACCGCCGATAAAGGATAAGGACCAGAGTATTGGTTGTCAAGCTTCCTCCCATACGTCCCATCAAGGGTACAATCCCTCCACACGACCAACTCCCCACGTTGCAACGGCACTTGACTCATGCAATGCCTGCCGTCCCAAAACTCTCTTCTCTGTGCCCTCCTCTCCGTCATGCCTTGAAGCGCTTTCTTTACATCCCTACTCCTTCTCAAGATCAGCCCTGCCCTGCACGCCAGCATCTCCTCCTTGGCCATCTCTTGCCAGTTGATGACGGTTTTGCTTTGGATCACATGTTCCAAACGCAACAAAGCTTTCTGCCCAAAAACCAGCTTGTAGGGACTGAAGCCATGCGTATCAGCTCTAATTGCTGTTCTGTCTGCCCATAGCACCGCCGCAAAAGATCTTGTCCAGGTTTTCTTGCTGCCAGCCTCCTGTCGCCATAACGTAACGCTTGATTCACATAACAGAGAATTTTTTCGAATGGCTGCCTGATCTTTTGAAGATATCTTCCATAACAAATGCGCTGTCACTCCTTTCTGATGAGGTAAGTCAAAGATGAACAACATTCTTACCTTGCTTCACTTTGATCAACTGAAGCACCTCTGCTTTATCAACAGCATTGAAAGCCATGGCAAAGTTCTTTCACAGCTTCCATCCTAATGTCCTGTGGCAATGTCCTGTGATATCTCCTTCATAGTGGTCTCCTATGATTACTGTACATTCCTGAAAAAGGAAAAACTGGTGGCATTGCTTTTCAACACAACCGGGTCATAAGGCCCTGCTGTTCAACATAACCGTGTCATAAGGCCCTGGATGTTACCTTTTGGGGCTGTTGCTTCAAGCACGCGCAGCATCCTGCGGTGGAAGACTAGCATCAGAGACGGAAGCCTAGCATCAGAGACGGTCATTGTTCTTTTCTTAAAAGATTGCCTGGCATTTGGAATATGATTGCACCAGATTGGAATTTTCTCATATGGGGTATTTTTTTTTTTTTTTTTTTTTTTTTTTTTTTTTTTTTTTTTTTATATAGTATCGATTTGGGGGGTAAAAGGTAAGAACTCAAAGACAAGTTTTGGGAACCGACCAAAAAACCCAAAAAGACCCAGCCAGATAAGCCCATAACGAGCATGGCACTCGAAAAACATCTTTCAGAACCAGTAAGTGAAAGTGCTGTGAAAAAAGGTGGTAGACATGATGAAAAAAAGTTGGGGGTGAGGGCCATTTGACAGGGAGAAGAGAAAAGGATACACTATCGGGATGGGTCCAAAACGCTACGGGAAAGGAGTATGAGCGGGACGGCCAGAGCCACATGTAGTAATCCCCGACTATATCCAGGGAGCCCCACCGGTCCAGTGATAAAAGGATAAAGAAAATAAAGGGAGTGGAAGAGAAAAACCAAGGCATCGTGGGTACATATTATGAGAAAGTCAAAAACCAAGAAAAACAAAATAATTCAGACTTGACAATTAACTTTTCAAATTGCATCGTCATCTCCTGAGCGAGGCCAGTGGAGCAGTTTACTGCACACATCGTTCATGGCTTTAGTGGCGAGTTTCCAGAGTGGTGAGGTACGTTGATCAATACGAGTGTAAGCTGATTTCCACTGTTCCAGGGCATCCTCATCATCATCAGTGGGGCGAGGGGGGTGGATGTGTATGGCTTCCAGGATGTCTACGAGGTGATCGATGTCTACAATGCCCTCGTGGTGGTTTGGGGCCCATCCATCAGGATGGGATGCCTCCACTATGTCTGGGATCCAAAGGTACGCTCCCGAGCATTCGTTTGCGTGTGCTCGGTTGAGGGCTGATGCGACACCCCAGTGCTGTTGGCATCGCTTGCAGTCTTTGTGGGGTGGGGAGGGATGCCGCCAAGTCGCCAAAGGAGGAGACGTCGTCGAGTGGTTCTGGTGATGATGGGAAGCCTAGCAGTGAGAATAGCGGAGGGTTGGTCTCGGAGTGTGAAAGCGAGGCTGAGCTGTTGACGAGGGGGTTTGGTGTGGTCGCGGTGGGCTTCTTGAAGTCGATAGGTCTCAAGGAGGCTTGGGGAAGCTTCACGGGCCTCAGTGGCCGTAAGGGGAGTGTGAAAGCATCTTCGAGTCCATCGAAGGCATCTGGAGCCTCCGCGAGGCGGGTTTCAATATCGTGCCAGAGTCTTGTGCATTCTACAGGGTGGTAGTCATCAATCTCCTCTTCCAAGGTGAAGATAAGTGATGATAGGAAGGAGGGATCGTCCCTTCGGTCCTTCCATCTTGCGCGGGTTTTCGTGGCAAGAATATGGTTCCTAGTGCGGAGGAGGGGGAGGTTGGTGAGTCGGCGTAGGGCACGTTGGGATGTGCTTCCTTGTGCCCCCATGCCCGTCTTGAGTGCTGTGTATTGGAAGTTTTCGAGTAGTTTAATAGCGTCGTTGTCGTAGATTACGAGTTGGAACCCATATTCGAGGATGGGTCTAAGGAATACTTTGTAGATCCAGAGTGCGGTACGTCCTGAGAACCCTCTTCCGTTGAATCCCAGTCTTTTGAGTTCTGCTAACTTCATATGGGCTTTTTTCAGACGCATTTGAGTTTGTTCAAACATCTCAAAGCCGTGCGTACTGAAAATGAATCCGAGATATCTAAAGAATTCGGTCATTTTCAAGGTCTGGTCGTAAAGTTTTAACATAGCCGTCTCTGCATCAGTAGCGTCCTCCGGGGGGATCACTTCAGTTTTGTCGGGTGCGAATCGAAAATGTAGGTTATTACTGTATTCCTCCAAGAATCTCAGCATTTCTGTTAGTTCTTCAGCGGAGGAGGCAATGATGGCAATGTCATCGGCATAGATGACGGTGTGTTCCCCAAATCGTGCGATGAGGTCTCGAATCATGCGATCGATGAAGATTGCGTAGAGTATGGGGCTAAGAACAGATCCTTGGATCAGGCCCCGTGCAAGCCAGTATGCCGAGCTTTTCCGTCCATTGATGACCACCTTGGCAAGGCATCGGTCGAATAGGCTTTGGAGTATTCGTATGAGTGAGGGGGAGTACCCTCGCCGTTGGAGCTCATCCCAGAGGAGTTTCCGATCGACTGAGTCATAGGCCGCCTTTATATCCAAAAAGCACAGCCAATGGCGACCTCCAGTGCTTTTTGATTTAGCAATGAGGGCTTGAAGGACCGCCGCTTGATCAGCAGTTCCTCTTCCAGCGCGAAAACCTCCTTGGGCGGCGTGTAGACCTTCTCCATTTGGAGGCTGATCGAGGTATGGTTTCAGTAGTCGTTCATAGATCTTCCTAATGACTTGGGATAGAGAGATCGGTCGGTGTTTATCAACCTCATGCGGTTGGCCTTTTCCCACTTTCCACACGGGGTGAGTGTGGATTTCCCCCCATCCGGTAGGGGTTACGGACGTTTTTGCGATGGCATTGAAGAGGAGGAGGAGCCAGCTGGCAGCGATGTCTTCTATCGGTTTGATAAGTTCGGCTTTAATACCATCACCTCCCGGTGCTTTACCAATGGGTGTGTGTTTGATGGCACGGCGTACTTCGTCAAGGGTATGGGAAATGGTCTGCGGTGGTCGAACAGTAGGAATGATGAGGAGGTCCGGAGGTTTTTTTGGAGTGTTTGGGTCTGGATCGGCAGATACCATCTGGAAGTGGTTCTTGACGGCTTCCAGGGTATCCTCGTGACCTCGAAGTTGGGAAGCACATTGTCGGCGGTCTCGTCGGCGGAGTGTACCTGCAAGGAATTTTGTGGCTACCGCGGTTGGTAAGGTGTGGAGTGATTCTGTCCAATTTTCGTATCCCTCTCGTTGTTTCTTTTGAGTTAACTTTTTTACCGCTTTCTTAGCCTTTGCAAGGTCTTTTCTGGTTTGCGTGAATAGCTGTGTGCCGTATGCAGTGGAGTCAAGGCGGACCTGTAGACGCCGCCGCTCTTCAGTGAGTATTCTGACCTCCCGGTCCCAGGTTGAGCATTTAGCTGACTTGAATTTCTTTATAGGTTTTGTACCTAGTATTTCGAGTGCTAGCCCGTCAATGGCTGCGCGGATTATATCGAGGGTGGTGTCAAGCTGTCGTACGCAGGTATCATCCGACTGTTGCGCGCCATCTGCCACAGCTGAGAGGACGTCTTCGAGAGCTGCATGTATTTCTTCTTGGACTTCTGCTGATATTTCAGTGGCTCTAGTATGGAATGCTTCTTTGGTTTTGGGGTTTTTCAGTTTTTCAAGTCGGTAGGTGAATATTTCGGGGTTGTGAATGATGTTGTTGGGAAGTGGTAAGCTGATATCTGCCCAGATAGTGCGATGGAGTACGCCGACCAGGGCTTCCTGATCAACGAAGAGCCGGCTGCTATGTTCGGTGAGGTCTTCAGATATAGCGATGTAATCAATGACTGATTTGTTTTGATTTTGAATGTAGGTGAACTTGCTGCGGTGCGGTTCGTGTTTCAGGAAGGTTAGGCCGTTTGCATTAAGTGTTTGGGTGACGGCGGAGCGACGCCATACCGGAGATCTGGCGGTGTCACCAAACATGGGGCCAAATCGAGTGTTAAGGTCTCCCATCAGAAGGACGGGGCCTGGATATCGAGCGGGATCGGCGTATTTGTTGGTGGATAGTAGGGCTCGACGAGCTCGTGCAATTTGTATCGTTGGCGACAAGTAGAATATGCCGACATTTACAACGTCGCGGAACCGAAACCAGAGGAAATCGCCACGTGGGTCAGCCTCAAGTATTCGGAAGTCTTCGGGTGTGGTGGTATACGGATTACGCATGACAGCGAAGCCACTTCTTTTGTGTCGGCCAGGGTGTGATGGGATTCGGTGGTCAATAATGAGCAGTTCTTGGTGGGGGTAGAGATTTTGGCCAGGGTTAAGCATTGTCTCTTGCAATGTGATGAAATCTAGGGATTTTTTTGTTAGCAATTCACGAACTTCGTGTACGGAGGTTGCTAGACCCCCAACGTTAAGAGAAGAAACTCTGATGTTGAAGCGATCAGGGTTCATTCTTTCGGGTCGGGGCCTTTCTGCCCTGAGTTAATCATCATGCTGGTAGGGGGGTGGGGGTGAGGAGGGTGTTCAGAGTGTCGCGGAATTCTTGGCGCGCTTCAGAGGTTGGGAGTATGGTCAAGAGTTTTATGGTAGTAGCCATATCCGGTGATTGCGCGGCTTCTTTAGCGAATCTGGCAATAATGTCAGTGAGATGCCTCTGGGGTGTGACGTCTGGTGGGGGGTAAACTGATTTGTAGTGATGACTCTAATGGGAGAGGTCTTTGCTGTATTGGAGAGGTAGGTGTTAGTTTTTCCCATGTATCTCCGTGTTTACGTATGAAGAATTGAGTTTCTTTCCCGTGACGTATGATAGATCCAAAGGCCGAGCGGGGATTTCGGCTGCTCCGGCAAGAGTGTTTTTGAGTTCGGTGAGCGTGGAGGGTTTAAGATTTTCGACTCTAATCTCGGTGAGGGCTTCCACGCGTGTACGCAAGTAGTCGTTCTGGATATCCTCAATGGTTTCAATGGCGATAGGGGCCTTCTGGCCGCTGCAACCTTTCGGCCGAGGTAGGTATTGTTGATTGGGTTACGACCAGTGGTTAACATTTTGTGGTATGCCTCTGGGCGGTCCGCTTCCGCGAGTTTCCCGATAGCCTCGAGGGCCTTGGCGGCAGGAGTGCTTTTGGTGGCGGGTTGTCGATTGATGCCAAGGGGAGGTGCACGCATAGCATTACCAGTTCCAACGGGTTTATCTGCGGTTTGGATGGCGGCGTGAGCCAAGCGTGTCTGTACCAAGTCTTGGGCTATGTGGTTGTAGCTGCGTTTAAGAATTTGAATATATTCTTTTTGGCCCTTGGTAAATATGATGTGCTTCTCCAGGATGGCCTTGACGAGTTTCCGGGGACAAGTTCTTCTTCTGTTTGGTAAAACTCTACAATAAGAGAAGTTATCTCATGTTCAGCAGTTTCTAGGTTAATCTTGCTGGTTGGAGGGCGTTTCTGAGGGGCGGACGAGAACATTGACGCCATGGTACGAGTTAGTTGGGGGGAGGCTGCGATCTTTGGCTTCCCAATGCAGTGCATCCAGAGTTTAGCTGCCGTTAACCTGCCGGGGCAGGGAATGTCTGTGTGTGACGCTGACTTCTGCATGGTGGTACATTTGGAGCGTCCATCCGCACCAATGGCCTCCCAGAGTGACTGTGAGCGTCCAGTGCAGTGGGGGCAGGCTATCATTCCTCCAAACTGAGAGAGGAACTCGTTGATGATCTTAGGCGTGACATGAGCGACAGGTAATCCATTGGCTATGACTTTCATTTCTTCAGCATTGGAGGCAGCGGCTAACTTCCTGAGTATATCAGCCTCTCTCAATACTTCGCTAGGTTTATCGAGCGGTTTGTGATCGTCTGGGAGGTTCAGTCGTCCGTCTGGACCTTTGATGATGGACGCCCAGGTGGTGGGGTTGTACTCCTGACTGCTAAGGTCGGCATCGTCTGAGGATTCCATGTCTTTATCTTCGGTTCCATCAGGGTCAGGTTCCTCGTCGACATAGGCCGCAGCGTCGGCATATGTCTGGTTACCAGGGGTCTGACCAGCGGTTTTGAGCAGCTTAACAGGTTCGTTCCTTTCTTCTGATAAGGGTCGCTTTGGCTGACGATTCTTATCTTCAGGGGTCTTCGCTCCAGCGCTGGTGGCGCTAAGACGACGGCCGTTTGTGTCCGACAATTTTTCCATCGAACAAACTCTATATGGGGGTATGGCGTAGTGGTAACGCGTTCGCTTCGCATGCGAAAGACCCTGGGTTCGATCCCCAGTGCCTCCATTGACGCGTCGATAGTTAAGTGGTATAATAAGCGCCTTCCAAGCACTAGTGCCGGGTTCGATTCCCGGTCGACGCAATATTTTTGGTTCCATGGTGTAGGGGCAGCACTTCAGATTCTGATTCTGGCAACGCGAGTTCGATTCTCGCTGGGACCTATTAATTGGGCAGATGGCCGAGTTGGTCTAAGGCGTCACGTTAAGGCCGTGATCTCTCCGGAGGCGTGGGTTCGAATCCCACTCTGCTCACTTCATCCGAAATAGTCTAGTGGTTATGATCCCGCTCTCTCACAGCGGTGGCCGGGGTTCAATTCCCCGTTTCGGAAAGCCCGTGTAGTTCAGTGGCAGAATATTTCCCTCCTAAGGAAGAGGTCTTGGGTTCGATCCCCAACTCGGGTAAACTTTTTAAATTTGTAAAATCTATTGAATTAGCTTTTTTGCTTGAGGGGCCGTTTCAACCTGTTAATCCCTCTTAAAAAATCCCTCTTCCAAAATTCCTCTTATATGTTACACACGATTAAAATAGGGATTATTTTCTTTTTTTTTAATCCAGCTACCCCCCCTGGATTATTTGAAATTACAGGGATTATTTTGTCGTTTGACGTCGGTGACAATGCGACCCTCGCATGTCGCACTCGTAACGGCTCTTGTAATTCTCCTCCTTTCGACCGCATCCGCACTTGTAACTGTCGCAGCGGTGACAGCAGCCACTGCAGATGGACGGTCTAACAGGTAATCGTGTTTCTACATCCTTAACGGCTGGAAATCTAATGGTTTGTAAAGAAATGAAAGGAAACGACGATTCTCTACCCGGACTTCGGCATGGTCTGAGGTAGATGCTGATCCAGCGTTCCACGATGGCTGGTTCATCAATACCTTCAGATGCAGCCGGACCTCTTTCAATCTCATATATGGGATGGTGGTAGAACATTGGGAAGAAGTCAATGAACCTTTGGGTGATAGCACCCACTTCACCATTCGAGATCGCGTTGCTGCAACGCTGCATTACCTCACCCATATGGGCGCTCTGGCGGATACAGCAAGTGTGTTTGGGATGGGGAAGTCAAGCGTGCACCGATACATATGGCAAGTTATCGAGGTTATCCTCGTTTGCCTTCAACCACAATTTGTTGGTCTTCCCGTCACCGATGATGAATGGCAAGAGTTAAGGAGGGGGTTTGAGGACGTTTGCGGATTTCCTTCAACATACCTCGCCATTGATGGGTCTCTCATCGAAATCGAGAGGCCTCGAGACTACGAGGGCTGGTACTGTCGCAAGCTTTACCCTGCATTGAACGTTCAACTCGTCGTTGATCACAAGAAACGCATACGAGACTACGATATTCGCCCTGGATCTGCAAACGACAAGTCAATCTACAACAACTCAACATTCGGAAAGACAGTACATCTTCGTATTCCACCGGGTGGCCATATTGTGGCCGATTCAGGCTACAAGCTGTATGTGATGACGCCTTTTGAGATTCGCGACGACATGCCCGCCGACGAGCGGCGATATAACTACATGCACTCTTGCACGAGGATTGTGGTGGAGAATACGATTGGGCTTCTAAAGGGGAGATTCAGAAAGCTGAAAACAGCCTTAACGCAGCATGCAAGGATCAAGGATGGAAAGTATCTCTCGCCCACCGCTCAAATGGCACGCGTTGTTCAGGCATGCCTCGTCTTGCACAATGTTTTGATCGCAATTGGCGATGCTACAGAGATAGAGTCTTTTTACGATCTGCCTTCCTATGATCCCCTACCTGAAGAGCTTGGGATTGACGCTGAGGATCCCGTTGGTGGCGAACAGGCACGAGCCAAGAAGAATCTTATCAAAGATTATCTTATGTTGTTTTCTTAAAAAAGAGATCAAAAAAGAGCTTTATTTAGTCACTTTTTCGTTGAGACAAAGCTTCCTTCATTGCATCCGCTAAACTAGTCGACATCAATCCAATACACTCCTTCAAACTGCTTGTCATCACATCCTTCATAGCTGTTTTAACCGCATCTTTAAACTCCTCCATTTCCTCCGTCTTGTTCTCTCGAACTTGCGCTTGAGCTGTTGGTGCTGCCATACTTGCTGCCATCAGTGAGAGACTGTTGCTGACATGAATGAATCCATCTTTGACGCTATCACCCAAGGTGGTGATGGATGATGGCATGTCAACTTTCTGTCTCTTTGCTCCGGATCGCGCAGGAATGGTGAGGGTCTGCGAGCCATCTTTTGAAGGGGTGGATGCAGGTGTCGATCCGCCAGAAGACGACAAACGTGATGTCGCTACGTTGGGATGGCCATCACTGCGGCAAGATTCGTCATCATTGTGGTGGGTGTCGTCTTCATCGTCGCTATCATCACTAACCATCCCCATAGCAAGGTCGACTCCAGTATTGACATAGGTAGCTGTGCCCAACGACTCCCCTTCTAACCCTTTACTGTCTCCAAAGTACTCCACAAGAGCGTCCCAGTAGGTTGGCACCTTAACGAGATTGTTGCCGGTCTGGGTCAGGTGCTTTCCACCGATATCTGAGCGCATTTTCTTGAGAGCCTTGAACTTGGTCTTCACCTGCTCGACTGTGAACTTCACGGAATGAACAGAGTTGACTTCAAGCACAATCCTCCTCCAAACGTCTTCCCCTTTGTGCTTCTCCTTCGCACGAAGATACTCCTCTTTGAAAGTAACGAGTTTGGCCTTCAGCAGGGTCTTTATCATGCCGTCTGTCCATCTGATATCTTCGTTCACGATGGGGACTTTATCCTTCTTTTGTCTTCCTCGCTTCTTTTAGGTGCAGCGGGCGTTTCAACCAACGGCGGCGGCAACGGGGGGGTTCGTCATGGTCATCCATTTTTTTCCGAATTGTCTGGATGAGTCAAAGTTCGAAAAGAATTATTTTACAGGGATTATTTCATTTATTTTTTGGAGATATACTTGGGACAGAATGAAAATCCAGAAAATAATTTTTAGGGATTTTTCAAGAGGGATTAATAGGTTGAAACGGCCCCTTGATCACATATCCGCTTTTATGCTGTAGCAAAACTCAAGTGGTTATTGCGGTACGCCAAAAAGCTAAGAGTTGCAGTTTTGCTACGCTGCAGAATGCTGATAGATCATGTTAACTCAACAACGAGAATGTATACAATAGATCTCAGCTCCGAGCACGCGTGATTATGTTCCGCACATAAGGTCTTTACACTTTATCATTTTATTGTCATTACACCCCAGCGTCCGGCACCCTTGGGTCAGCGCCTCAGGGTCCCGCTCCCCAGGGTCCTGCACCTTGGGGACGTCGCTCCAAGCACCCTGGGGCGTCTCTCCGGTGTCTACGGCACCTTGGGATAGACCCTGCTGCAGACCCTCGTCCTCATACACTTGTTTATCATGTGTAAGGACATATTTCAGCAATGTCACAGCCACCGTGA